>AWOL01S0024911.1:2084-26998 GCA_000715115.1 Nicotiana otophora | reverse complement strand
CTCGTCGCATCTGCTGACTTCTCTTCACAAAAGCGAAGCTGACCCAGCCCACCACCAACTTCGTGTATGCGAGCCTCACCTCGCATTTGCGAACAGGTCCTCGCAAATGCGAGATCTGCAGACCTGATGCACCAGCACTCTTCTAAGTTCAAAAAACAATCTGTGGCCTATCCAAAACTCACCCGAGCCCCTCGGGATCCAAACCAAACATCTACACAACTATAATAACATCATACGAACTTGATCGCACGGTCAAAATACCAAAATAACACCTAAAACTATGAATCGAACACCAAAACAAATGAAATTCCAAAAAAGCTTAAGAACTTTCAATTTTTCAATAGGACGTCTGAATCATGTCAAATCAACTCTGTTTTGCACCAAATTTTACAGACAAGTCATAAATACTGAAACAAACCTATATCAAGTTTCAAAACCGTAATCCAAACCCGGTAGCAGTAAAGTCAACTTATGGTCAAACTTAGAAATTCTTTAAACCTTTAAACTTCTAGTTTTCAACAAATTATATTAAATCAAGTTAGGGACTTCCGCATTTGATTCCGGGCATACGCCCAAGTCCCAAATTATGATACGAACCCATTGGGACCCTCAAAACACGGATCCAGGTCCGTTTACACAAAACGTTCACCGTAGTCATCTCAAATGAGTTTTAAGGCTAAATTTCACTTTTTCATAGATCTTTCACATAAAAATATTTCGAAAAAAGATACGAACTGTGCACGCAAATCGAGAAAGGCTAAACGGAGTTATTCAAGGTCGTAAACCAATAGATGACCTATTAGGTCATCGCATTCTCCACCTCTAAATCACACGTTCGTCCTCGAACGGACATAGAAAGGCACCTAGGCTAGTGAAAAGGTGTGAATATCTACTCTGCATGTCTTACTCGGACTCCCACGTGGCTGCCTCGATCGGCTGACCTCTCTACTGCACTCGAACTGAAGGATAACTCTTAGACCTTACATGTCGGGCTAGAATAGCCACCGGCTCTTCCTCATAAGTCAAATCCTTATCCAATTGGATTGAACTGAAATCTAACATATGGGACGGGTCATCGTGATACTTCCGGATCATAGATACACGGAACACCGGATGGACTGCTGATAAACTATGTGGCAATGCGAGCCTATAGGCCACCTCACCCACTTTCTCAAGAATATCAAAGGGTCTGATGTACCTAGGGCTCAACTTGTCCTTATTTCCGAACCTCATCACACCCTTCATGGGTGAAACCCTGAGCATACCCTCTCGCCAACCATGAATGCAACATCACGAACTCTACGGTCGGCATAACTCTTCAACCTAGACTGAGCGGTGCGAAGTCAATCCTAAATAATCTTGACCTTATCCAAGGCATCCTGTACCAAATTTGTACCCAACATCTGAGCCTTCCCCGACTCGAACCATCCAACCGGCGAATGACACCGCCTCCCGTATAATGCCTCATAGGGAGCCATCAGAATGCTCGACTGGTAGCTATTGTTGTAGGCAAACTCCGTAAGCGGCAAGAACTGATCCCAAGAACCCCCAAAATCCATAACACAAGCGCAAAGCATATCCTCAAATATCTAAATAGTGCACTCGGACTGTCCGTCCATCTGGGGATGAACTATTGTGCTCAACTCAACCCGCGTGCCTAAATCACGTTGTACGGCCTTCTAGAAGTGCGAGGTGAACTATGTACCTCGATAAGAAATAATAGACACGAGCACACCATGAAGACGGACGATCTCGCGGATGTAGATCTCAGCTAACCACTCTAAAGAATAGGTGACTGTCACTGGAATCAAATGTGCCGACTTGGTCAACCTGTCCATAATGACCCAAATCGTGTTGAGCTTCTTCTGAAGCAAACCACCATGCCTCTGATGCTCGTACTTTACTTGTTGACAATTTGGATACCGAGCTACATATGCAACTATATCCTTCTCCATCCCCCTCCACCAATAATGCTGGCGCAAGTCCTTATACATCTTGGCAGCACCCTGATGAATAGAATACCGAGAACTGTGGGGATCCTCAAGAATCAAATCATGAAGCCCGTCCACATTGGGCACACAAAGACGACCTTGCATCCTCAAAACCCCATCGTCTCCAACAGTAACCTGCATGGCACCACCGTGCCACACCGTGTCCTTAAGGACAAGCAAATTAGGATCATCATACTAACGCTCTTTGATGCGCTCATACAAGGAAGATCGAGCGACTGTGCAAGCTATCACACGACTGGGCTCTGAAACATCTAACCTCATAAACTGATTGGCCAAAGCCGGAACATCTACTGCAAGCGGTCGCTTATCAGTTGGGATATTCGCAAGACTACCATACTCACCGCCATTCTACTCAAGGCATCGGCCACCACATTGGCCTTTTCGAGATGATACAAAATGGTGATATCATAGTCTTTCAACAGCTTCGACCCCCTCATCTGCCTCAAGTTGAGATCCTTTTGCTTGAACAAATACTGCAGATTCCGATGAACCGTGAATACCTCACACGACACACCGTAAAGATAGTGCCTCCAAATTTTCAACGCATGAACAATGACTGCCAACTCTAAGTCCTGAACAGGGTAATTCTTCTCGTGAACCTTCAATTGCCGTGAAACGTATGCAATCACCCTATCATATTGCATCAGTACTGCACCGAGCCCAATACGAGATGTATCACAATACACCATATAAGATCATGGACCTATGGGCAATACCAACACTGGTGCCGTCAAAGTAGTCTTGAGCTTCTGAAAGCTAAACTCACACTCGTCCGACCATCTGAACAGGGCATCCTTTTGGGTCAATCTAGTCAATGGGCGATAATAACCCGCCAAACCCAGGAAAATCTGGATCTCTATAGCTAAAATAGGTCTAGGTTAGTTCTAAACTTTCTCAATCTTCTTAGGATCCACCTTTATGCCCTCTACCGATACAACATGCCCCTAAAAGGCGACTGAGTCTAGCCAGAACTCACACTTTGAAAATTTGGCATACAACTGGTTATCTCTCATAGTCTGAAGTACAATCCAAAGATGTTGCTCGTGCTCCTCTCGACTGCGGGAGTAGATCAAGATATCATCAATGAATACAATCACAAAGGAATCCAAATAGGTCTTGAATACCCGGTTCATCAAGTCCATGAATGTTGTTGGGGAATTTGTCAACCCAAATGACATCACTAGGAACTCATAATACCCATACCGAGTCTGCAAAGCTGTCTTAGGGACATCAGATGCCCTAATCTTCAACTAATGGTCAAATCAATCTTCGAAAACACCTTGGCACCATGTAGCTGATCAAAGAAGTCATCAATCCTTGGCAACGGATACTTGTTGTTGATGGTCACTTTGTTCAATTATCGATAATCTATACACATCCTCATCGAACCATCCTTCTTCTTTACGAACAACACGGGTGCACCCCAAGGAGAGACACTAGGTTTAATGAACCCCTTATCAAGCAAATACTACAATTTCTCCTTCAGTTCCTTCAAATCATGTCGTGCCATATGGTATGGTGGAATAGAAATGGGCTGAATACCCGGAGCCAAATCAATACATAAGTCAATATCCCTGTCGGGTGTCATCCCGGCAGATCTGCAGGAAATACCTATAGAAACTCACGCGCATTTGGTACTGAATCCATAGAAGGAACCTCCGCACTAGAATCATGAACGTAGGCCAAATATGCTAGACAACCCTTCTCGACCATATGTCGAGCCTTCACATAAGAAATAATATTTCTACTAGAATGGCTAGGAGTCCCCCTCTACTATAATCGAGGTAACCTCGGCATAGCTAAGGTCACCGTCTTGGTGTGACAGTCCACTATAGCATGGTAAGGTGACAACCAATCCATACCCAAGATAACAGCAAAGTCCACCATATCAATAAGTAGGAGATCTACATTAGTCTCAAGACTCCCAATAAAAACCACACACGAGCGATAAATATGATCTACAATAATAGAATCTCTCACAGGTATGGACACATACACAGGAGCACTCAAAGAATCACGAGGTATAATCAAATATGAAGCAAAATAGGATGACACGTAGGAATAAGTAGAGCCCAAATCAAATAGAACTGAAGCATCTCTATGGCAAACAGGAATAATACATGTGATAACAAAGTCATATGACTCGGCCTCAGGCCTAGCTGGGAAATCATAACATTGGGGCTGGGCCCCACCACTCTAAACTATGTCTTTGGGACGGCCTCTAGATGACTGGCCTCCATCTCTAACGGCCTGACCTCCACCTCTAGCTACCTGACCCCAACCTCTAGTTAGTTGCGTGAGCGGCGGGGCAACCGGTGTTGGTATAATGGCACGAGAACCCTGCTGAGATCTGCTTCTCGACAATCTAGGGCAATACCTCCTGATGTTATCTATGCCCTCACACTCAAAGCAACCCCTCGACTGCTAAGAATGCTAAAATGAAGACTGACCCTAACGGTCCGAATAGATGTTGTAGTAACTCTGTAGCGGTGGTGCACTGATAGGAGCTGAATGTGCACTGAATGTTGGCTTCTTAGGACAAGACCCTTAAGAACCACGCCCCCCTGAAGCACTGTGGGCTACCTGAAATTTGACTTAAACGGCCTAGGAGGATGGCCTCTACCAAAAGAACCCCTGCCTCCAGACGAGGCACCACTGAACCCACTGAAATGAAGAGGCCTCTTATCAGACACCGACCCTCTCTCCTGTGCACGAACCAGCTCGATCCGTCTCGCAATATCTACAGCCATCTGGAAGGAAATATCACTCCCGGTCTCCTTCGCCATATACAGCCTGATAGTGTAAGTAAGTCCACCAATCGAGTCTCTTACTGGGTGACGGTCATACTACCCTATTGAAGACACTTAAACAGCCTGCGGTACTCTACTCTTAGAGTGACAGAGATGAATGATATTCGGCTTAATATATGCATATTATGATGTATATTTTCTCGCATTATGATCACGTCTCGTAGATTTTGGATGTATAATATGATGATTTGTGCTAATTTATGATATTTCTATCTGTAGGAATCATTCGGATGTGATTTGGGATGAAAGTGCGCGAATTGGAGCGAAAATGGGAAGAAAAGGCAAAAGTGCACATTTGAGGGCCACAGCCAGCGTGGGGCGCTGCCTGTGGCACACAAAATAGAAAGTTGAGCGCCAGGGCCAGCGCCCCACGCTGCTCTGGATGCTCAAAATGGGAATATGTCCTATTTCAACTTGGCCTCGATTATTTCGACCCCAAGACGCCCCCAACTCATATAAAATCCAACCTAAACCTATTTTGAGGGGGAGGCCGTGACTTTGAGAGAGAAATAAAAGTACGAAATACTCGGGATCACGAATTTGATCAATATTTCCATTCTTCTTCTACTATTCATTGATTTTATGTTTGAAAACATTTTTTTTGATGATTGTATAAAATATGAGTGGCTAAAAACCCTATTGTTCTGGGGTCATGGGTGCTACATGAATATTGATGTTTGAAGTTGAAATTGACGAGTTTGATTTTATCATATTGGGTTGTTTATTTAATTCTGTTTTTAATTATTTTGCTGAGTAGCTAACAGTGAAATACTATCTATGAATCTAGAGTTGAACTCGAAAGTAGGAATTCTAGATTGCATATAGAATTAAATATAGCAAGTTCTTAAACCCAGGCATCGGGGAACAGATTCGCAGTTAGGATTGAAATATATCTAATTGCCTTGCTTGGTTGAAATACAGGAAGTGTAAATTTATTCTTGTTAATCTTACTTCCATAGACATATAGGCATTAAGTTAGTTTGAATAGGCGAGTAAGAACTCAACAGATTCTTATGAGCAATATCAACCATGTTAATCAACGACCCAGATAAATAAATTAGTCATTTTCACCCAAGAACGCAACAAGATTGTTAGCTAGCCTATGACCCTAAAATACTCTCTCCCACTAATTTTTATTCGAAATTACGTAAGTGTTGTGGTTGATTTTTAGTTATTTCATTACTTGATAGTCTCGTAGGTAGTAAATTAGTCACTTACATATTTTTGTGAGAAATCACTTGAATCGATAAGTTATTTGAGTTTGAATCAGTCAAAAGTTAATCATAAGTCTCTGTGGGAACGATACTCTATTTACTACTCTATTACGTGACGACCACGTATACCTGCGTGAGTGTGTTTGGTCACAACAAGTTTTTGGCGTCGTTGCCGGGGACTTAGAAATTAGCTACTTGTCTAAGTTAAGCTTTTATTAGTTATCTGTTCAAGTTTTAATTTTCAGTTTACTTTGTTTGTGCTAACGCAAGCTCTTCTCTTGAATGCGAAGGAGTAGAAGCGCAAACAACATCTTTCCCCTTGATCCTGAAATTGAACGAATACTTCACAAAGTGAGGAGGGAAGTCGAATCTAGAACTAGAATATAAAGAGAGTTTGACATCGTAGTTTAACCACAACCAATAGAGATAGAAGGTAATGAAGAGCGTCCGATGATAGAAGTCGTAAGGCCCAATCTTGCTAATATGACTCAGGATATTATGAAGCCTGATATCACGGGTCACTTTGAACTCAAACAGTACATGGTACAACTGATTCAGTCCACAGGGCAATATGTGGGTCTATCTCATGAAGATCCGCAGAGGCACATTAACAACTTCCTGGAAATTACAGACACTTACAATTATCGGAACGTTTCCAAGGACTATGTCAGGTTGACATTGTTTCCCTTTTCACTGCTGGGGGAAGGTAGGGAATTGTTGCAAAAAAAGCCTGCTAACTCAATCCACACTTGGGATGATCTAGCAAGGAAATTCTTAATCAAGTTTTTCCCCACTAAGAAGACAAAGTCGCCGAGGTGCCAGATTCTTGGGTTCCAACAATGGGATGGCGAGACTCTTCGTCAAGCTTGGGAAACATACAAGAAGCTACTCAGAGACTGCCCGCATCATTGTCATACTGATGAGGTGTTGGGTCATACTTTCGTTGATGGGCTAGACGAGACATCAAAGATGAATCTTGATTCAGTTTGTGGGGGTGGGTGCATGGCGAGGCCGTATAGTGAAATCCAGCTCCTACTAAACAACTTTACTACTAATGACCATAAGTAGAAAGGAGATGGGGAATCACGAAGAGCAATTAAACAGAAAGCAGTCGGTGTAATTGAGCTTGATGACTTCTCAGCCATGAGAGCAGATATAGAAAAATTAGCAAATAAGATGAATAGAATGACAATGCACCAAACACAATAGATTCTACTTGTTGTGCATTATCTGGTGACAGTCACACGAGTGACATGTACCCTACGAATCCTGAATCAATCTACTATGTGGGGCAACAGAGCAGAGGTCCGATGAACCAGCATTCACAATAGGGGAATACTTACAATCCAAATTGGAAGAATCATCCTAACTTCTCCTGGGGTGGAAATCAGCCGACTCAGAATCATTATAGGCCCCAAGGAAATTTTAATCAACCTCAGAAGCCACCCCAACAAGTAGACGAAAGCACGAATGACATATTGAAGAAGTTGCTGCTTGATAACCAACAACTCCGGACCGATTTCAGAAATCTTGAGAGATAAATGAGGCAGTTAGCGTCAAATCAAAATACTAGACCTGTAGGCGCTCTTCCCAGTGATACAGAGAAGAACCCTCAAGTTAATGCGGTTACACTCAGAAATAGGAGGGAATTATATGAAGTGCCAAAGAAGAGAAAGGACAAGCCTATACCTGAGGGGGAGTTGATTCCTAAGGCAACACATGAGTCAAAGAAAGATGATGCAAGTTCAGAGCCAGTGAATGCTACAAGGCCACCACCACCTTTCCCCCAAAGATTGCAAAAGAAGAATGATGACCGCATGTTTAACAAATTCCTCTCTATGTTGAGCCAGGTTCAATTGAATATTCCATTGGTAGATGTACTTCGCGAAATTCCAAAGTATGCTAAGTATATAAAAGATATAGTGGCTCATAAGAGAAGATTGACTGAATTCAAGACAGTCACACTTACTGAGGAGTGCACTTCAAGAATCCAAAACAAGCTTCCTCAAAAGCTTAAGGATCCTGGCAATTTCACCATCCCTGTGTGGATTGGTAATATCGATGTGGGTCGTGCTATTTGTGATTTGGGGGCGAGCATAAATCTGATGCCCTTGTCCTTGTTCAAACAATTGGGTCTGGGAGCTCCAAGACCAACCACATTGATGTCGCAACTAGCTGATAGATCCATAGCCTACCTTGAATGAGTGGTTGAAGATGTGTTGCTGCAAATTGGGAAATTCATCTTCCCCGCGGTCTTCATTATCCTAGATTATGAGGCTGATGAACAAGTTCCAATCATATTGGGACGACCTCTCTTGGCTTCAGGTGATGCAATTATTAAAGTGAGAGAGGAAAAAATGATTACGAGGGTGGACAACGAGGAAGCAGTTTTTAATGTCTACAAGGCGATCCAACTTCCCTGCCATTATGAGGAGCTCTTTATGATATCTGTTGCGTAGGTGAATGGGCAACTTATTGACATGAGTGTACATCTAGACGATTCTCTAAAGAAAGCACTCATGTTGTTCGACAGCTTGGAGATTGATGATGAGGTTGAGGAGATGATGCATATCCTAGATGCATCATGTACTTACATGCGGGTATTAAACCCCTTTGAGCCCCTAAATAGTCCAAGTGGGCCTCCTCCAAAGTCGTCGATTGAAAAAGCTCCTAAACTGGAACTTAAACCATTGCCCCTCACTTTCAATATGCTTATTTGGGTGGTTCTGGCACTTTACCTGTTATTGTTTATTCTTACTTATCTAACTTGCAGGAAGAAAAGTTGTTGAGAGTGCTACGTGAGTACAAGCGAGCAATAGGGTGGACGATGTCTGACATTAGAGGCATTAGTCCAGCTTTCTGCATGCATAAAATCTTCATGGAGGAGGGGCACAAACCAAGTGTAGAGCAACAACGCCGCTTAAATCCAATCATGAAAGAGGTGGTAAGAAAAGAAGTGATTAAGTGGCTTGATGCAAGTATTGTATTTCCAATATCTAATAGCAAATGGGTAAGCCCCGTACAATGTGTGCCTAAGAAGGGGGGATGACTGTAGTGGTTAATGAAAATAATGACCTGATTCCCACAAGAACTGTGACTGGGTGGAGAATATGCATAGATTATAGAAAACTAAACAATGCCACTCGAAAGGACCACTTTCCCCTTCCCTTTATTGATCAAATGCTTGATAGATTAGCCGGACATGAATACTGCTATTTACTATATGTCTATTCAGGGTATAATCAGATTGCTATAGCAGTAGAGGACCAAAATAAAACTACATTTACGTGTCCCTATGGCATGTATGCGTTTAAGAGAATGCCATTTGGTCTCTGTTATGCACCTGCAATTTTTCAAAGGTGTATGATGGCTATTTTTACTGACATGGTTGAAAGATTTGTAGAAGTGTTCATGGATGAATTTTCTGNTTTACTGACATGGTTGAAAGATTTGTAGAAGTGTTCATGGATGACTTTTCTATGTTTGGGTGTTCTTTTGATAATTATTTAATAAACCTTGATAAAGTACTTGCTAGGTGTGAAGAGACAAATTTGGTGCTAAACTGGAAAAAGTGCCATTTCATGGTACGTGAAGGTATAGTCTTGGGACACAAGCTATCCAAAAATGGTTTGCAGGTGGACAAAGAAAAGGTGGAGGCAATTAAAAAATTGCCTCCACCGACATCTGTTAAGGGCATTCACAGTTTCTTGGGCCATGTAGGTTTTTAGCGTCGTTTCATTAAAGATTTTTCAAAATTTTCTTCTCCTCTATGCAGGCTCCTTGAGAAAGATATCCCCTACAGGTTTGATGATGCCTGTCTGAAAGCATTTGAGGATCTGAAGGGAAGATTGGTCACTGCACCAATTATTATTGCCCCGAATTAGGCGCAGTCCTTTGAGTTGATGTGCGATGCGAGTGACATAGAAATCGGAGCTGTTCTGGGGAAGATAATGGAGAAATCTTTCACTCGATTTATTACGCGAGCAAAACTCTGAATCAAGCCCAGATGAACTACATTGTTACTGAAAAAGAGTTATTTGCAGCGGTGTGGGTGTTTGACAAGTTCATATCCTATCTAGTGGGAACCAAAGTCATCGTCTTCACAAATCACTTAGCTATACAGTACTTGTTTAAATAGAGAGACGTCAAGCCGAGGCTAATTAGATGGGTCTTTCTATTGTAAGAATTTGACTTAAAGATTCGAGATCGAAAAGGGATAGAGAATCAAGATTAGAAAATCGAAGCCATGTAGCTGAGGGGGTTCGATTAAGGAGATATTTCTGGATGAGCAGTTATTAGCAATCACCTCGAGTGAATCCCGTGGTATGAAGATTACGTGAATTTTATTGCAAGCGGGGTGACACCACCAGAATTAATTCCCGATAATAGAAGAAGCTTTTTATATGATGTGAGGCTCTACAAGTGGGATGAGCCATTCTTATANGCCCCACGCTGCCCTGAACGCTCGGAACATGTCCTATTTCGATTAGGACTCGGTTATTTCGACCCCAAGATGCCCCCAACTCATATAAAAGCCAACCTAAACTTATTTTGAGAGGGAGGACATGACTTTGAGAGAGAAACAAAAGTACGAAACACTCGGAGCACTGATTTGATCAATTCTTCCATTCTTCTTCTAGTATTCATTTATTTTATGTTTGAAAATATTATTTTTGATGATTGTATGAATAGGAGCGGCTAAGAACCCTATTGTTCTGGGGTCATGGGTGCTACATGTATGTTGACGTTTGAAGTTGAAATTAACGAGTTTGATTTTATCATATTGGGTTATTTATTTAATTCTATTTTTAATTATTTTGCTGAGTAGCTAACAGTGAAATACTATCTATGAATCTAGAGTCGAACTCAAAAGTGAGAATTCTAGATTTCATATAGAATTAAATAGAGCAAGTTCTTGAACCCGGACATCGGGGAACAGACTCGCAGTTAGGATAGAAATATACCTAATTGCCTTGCTTGGTTGAAATACAGGAATTATAAATGCATTCTTGTTAATCTTAATTCCATAGACATATAGGCATTACGTTAGCTTGAATAGGCGAGTAAGAATTAGATAGATTCTTATGAGAAATATCAACCCTGTCAATCAACAAGCCAGATAAATAAATTAGTCATTTTCACCCAAACAATGCAGCAAAATTGTTAGCTAGCCTATGACCCTAGAATACTCTCTCCCACTGATGTTTATTCAAAATTACTTAAGTGTTGTGGCTGATTTCCAGTTATTTAATTACTTGATAGTCTCTTAGGTAGTAAATTAGTCACTTATATATTTTTGTGAGAAATCTCTTGAATCGATAAGTTATTTGAGTTTGAATCAGGCAAAAGTTAATCATAGGTCTCCGTGGGAATGATACTCTACTCAATACTCTATTACTTGACGACCACGCATACTTGCGTGAGTGTGTTTGGTCGCAACAATGAACTTATCTAGAAATAGCTGTGAGAACTGATCCGAGGTAACTGTAGGCAAACCAGTAGATCTAGTCAACATATAATCTCTCCACAATCTCCGGGCAGAACCAATCATCTGAAATGCTGAAAAATCGACCCCATTGGTCTCAACTATACCCATATTGCGCAACACCTAGTGGCAAAGGTCCAGGAAATCTTGCGGGTCCTCGAAAGATGCACCACTGAAATGAACAATAAAGAGCTTGGTAAACTTATCCAACCTCAACATAGCCTCAGAAGACAAAGCGGGCCTATCATCGGCTTGTGCCGCAACAACCGGCTGAACCACCTCAACTGGCTGGGCTGCTGAAGTCTGATTAGGGGATCCACCTGCTTTAGAGAGTGAGTAGCAGGAGTCTGTACTCCTCCCCCCAGCCTGAGAGACGGCTGGTGCCACTGGGAATGTACCGGTCTGGGCCACACTCTCCATAAGTCCCACCAAGCGGACAAGAGCGTTCTGAAGCATTGGAGTGGCTATGAATCCCTTCGGGACCTGGGTTGTTCCGACGAGTATGGTCTGAGATGGAACCTCCTCATCAAAATCTACCTGAGGCTCCACTGCGGGTGCTGCTGCTCGAGCTCTAGGCTGAGCTCTGCCTCTGTCTCGGTGTCTGGCCTGACCTGTCTCGACCTCTGCCCCTGGTCGTAGCTGCCACTATGGGTTCTGGCTCCTGTCCTACTGTTGATGTTGTGCGTGTTCTCGCCATCTGCGAGAGAACAAAAATAGAATGGTTCAATCATCAATGATAGAATAAAATCGCACGATAGATAATGAAAGAAGTGAAATTTGTTTCCTAAACTCCCTATCCATTGGGAGATAAGAGCATACGTCTCTGTATAGATCCTCCAGACTCTACTAAGCTTGCTCATAATTCGTGAGACCTAGGCAACCTAGTGATGTGATACCAACTTGTCACGACCCGAAATTCCCACCATCGGGACCGTGATAACGTCTAACATTTCACTTTCTAGAAAAGTCAACGTTAGATGTATTTATTAACCACTTTTAACAAACTTCAAATACGATGATACTATAGAAATTGAATAGTCTGAAACAAGATAAATAAGCTAATAAGTGACGAAATTCAAATACAACCCCGGATCTAGTGTCATGAATACATGAACGTCTAAGATATACAGATAATGGTCTGAAATAAACATAATTGTCTGAGTCAGATAAACAGTTAAATGAAATAGAAGAGGACTTCAGAGCTGCGGATGTCATGCATCTATACCTCAAGTCTCCTTTGGGTAGCTAGATCTGAGCAAATCTACGGTACTCCACTGGGACCAACTCTAGTATCTGCACAAGAAGTGCAGAGTGTATTATGAGTACAACCTACCCTATGTACTTTGTAAGTGTCGGACCTAACCTCAACGAAGTAATGACGATGCTAAGGCAGATCACTTACATTAACCTGTATGCAATAATAATGATAATAATAGAAAGACAGGAATAGAAGTAAAGTAGGTAACTCATAACAATGAAACTCAAACCAATCAGCAGAGAGTCCCGAATAACCGGTCATATAACTCATCTCAAAAATCGGGGCCAATCCAACAGTCACAAAAAAATATTACTTCTATAAACATGTTGCGGCGTGCAACCCGATCCCACAATATTAACTTTAAACTATTCGGTACGGCGCGCAACCCGACTCCCCCATAAAATCATCCGTGAATATCATAGTCCATCCTTATTCTGACATTTCAATTCATTGGCTTTCAATTTCTATTGCAGCGTGCAACCCGCTCCCCAAACAATGTCAATTAAAAATAGTAACTCAATAACTAAGATTTACAAGAAATCATACATCAAGAGAATAAATGTACGAGCAATGGATAATAACATGATAATCAAAGAGACTCGAACTACTCGGATGTCTCAACTTTACCAACTCAACGATATCTATTTTTAACAATAGGTACAAGTGAAACTACTTCAATGAGGGCAACAATTAATACGAAACTATAAGGCAACAAGGCATAAGACAATTTAGATATATGAGGAAAACAGATAGAGACCAATAGTAAATAAGCATGGAATCAGGGAGGGGATGGACAATTTAATACAAGAAATACTAAATGGCAACTAGCAATTATGGCATGGAAGTCAAATAAGCATATAGCAATTAAGGAATGAAACAAGACATAATATGAAGCAATGAAGATGCGGAAAGCAAGTAATGTAACAGTTAAGTAATGGAACAAAGTAATTAATGAAATACTGGAAAGCATGGAAACAAGTAACTTGACGGCGTATATACACTTGTCACCTTGCATATACGCCGCTACACATATAATTCACATAGCACATAGCTCAAGGGTTCCTAATGCCCTCAAATCAAGGTTAGACCCCATACTTACCTCACTCCGCAATCAACTTAAAGTTCAACCACGGCCTTGCCTTTCGAACAAGCATCCAAACTAATCAAATCTAGCAAATTATTAACTAAACGATTCAAAATAAGCCTTAAAAACTACCCACGAGTGAAAGAGGTTCAATTTAGATCATTATTGAAAAAGTCAAGAAAAGTCAACCCTGGGCCCGCTTGATCAAAACCCGAGGTTCGGACCAAAATTCGAAATCCGACCTCAATTCGAGGTCTAAATCTCAATTTTACAAAAATTCCTAATTCAATTGAAATTCCTAATTTCTACCATGAAAATTCTAGATTTTATGTTAAAAACTTATGAAATATAATGGGTAATTAAAAAGAAATAGATTAAAGTCACTTACCAATGAATTTAGGAAAAAAATCTTTTAGGAAAATTGCCTCTAGGGTTGTTTATGGTTGAAAGTTTGAAAGAAAGAAACAAATTCTCGTTTTCCCTCTTTTACCCAGCTGGAGTTATCGCAATTGCGACACATAGTTCGCAATTGCGATGATCGCAAAAATGATCAACCCTCCGCAAATACGAATAAGTCACTAAGTCTATCGCAAATGCAAACTAAGGCTGCCGCAAATGCAAACAATCGACTCGCAAATGCGAGTCTGCCTCAGTCTCCCTTTAGTCGCAGATGTGACTCAAAAGTTCGCAAATGTGAACATGCCCCCTTCGCATCTACGGACTTCTCTTCGCTAAAGCAAAGCTGAGCCAGCCCCTACCAACTTCGCATATGCGAGCCTGACCTCACATTTGCGAGGCTCGCATTTGCGAACAGGTCCTCGCAAATGCGAGATATGCAGACCTGATGCACCAACACTCTTCTAAGTTCAAAAATCACTCTGTGGCCAATCCGAAACTCACCTGAACCCCTCGGGCTCCAAATCAAATATGCACACAAGTGTAATAATATCATAAGAACTTTCTCGCGTGATCAAAATACCCAAATAACACCTAGAACTATGAATCGGACACCAAAACAAATGAAATTTCAAAGAAACTTAAGAAATTCAACCGGACGTCTGAATCATGTCAAATCAACTCCGTTTTGCACCAAATTTTGCAGACAATTCATAAATAGTGAAAGGATCCTATACCAAATTTCAGAACTGTAATCCGAACTCGGTAGAAACAAAGTCAACCTACGGTCAAACGTAGGAATTCTTTAAACCTTTAAACTTCTAGTTTTCAACAAATTACGTTAAATCAAGTTAGGGACTTCCGAATTCGATTCCGGGCATACACACAAGTCCCAAATCATGATACGGACCTATCGGGACCGTCAAAATACTGATCCGGGCCTGTTTACATAAAATATTGATCGTAGTCAACTCAAATAGGTTTTTAAGGCTAAATTTTACTTTTTCATAGATTTTTCACATAAATATTTTTTGGAAAAATATAAGAAATCCGCACGCAAATTGAAGAAGACTAAACGGAGCTATTCGAGGTCTCGAAGCATATAAATGAAAGATAAAACTATAGATGACCTATCCCGTCATCACAACGTATCACCAAAAAGTACACTTGATCTGAGTGCGGAAAATTCACAATTTCGCGAATACAACTTACATTGCTTTTTGTACAAGCGCCTGTAGCACGTGTTCGTCCCCTCAAACTCTCATTTCTAAATAATAGAAAAGAAATAATAACTACAATTGTATTTGTATGTATAAAATTAAAATTCTGAATTATTTGTATGCACGTACATGTGCATACACACGGAGCTAGCGTATAGAACTAGAAATAAAAAATACGAAGAGGTCTAATTTTGTTGGACTAAGACATTTTTCTCTCTCTTTACTTGATGGATTTTTTGGCAAACATGTCTTTCCATAACTGGAAATTATACCTCGATCCATTGAAGAAAGAAGTAGTTTACTTCATTGCTTTTTCTACACCAACAAAATAAATGCAGAATATTCTTTTTTCCCTAAAGTGTGAGCATAGTATTTCATTTGATTAGAAAATGTACAGTTATTAGCAATCATGAAGAACATTGGCAGAGATATATGCTGCACACGTTGTGTTGGGCAAAGATTGCATGACCTAACGAATCATATGCTACTCGGCCTTTGAATTTAGTTTTGATTAAAATTTTGGGGATATTATTTTTGGGAAAATGTCTTTACAGAGAATATTTACATTTGAGTTCTTTTTAGTTCTTAAAAGTTATTAGTCTTTTCGAAAATAATTAAAATTTTTTGTTTTTATTTTGCAAAAAATTATAAATCAAACCCATACAAATATTTTTATTTTACATATCTATTTATATATAAAAGAAAAAACAAATCCATGATGTTATGTCAAGTGTCATAATGAAATATCAACACGTATCATGTTTTAAGACAAAAGTTCGATAAATCTGGAGATTCAAAAAAAATTTAAACTAGAAACAAACTTACAAAAATTTAAAGAATTAACGTTCCACAGATATTTTTAAAAACAGAACACTAAAAGAATAATTACTCCAATTCCAGAAAATGGACTCCCGCATTTTTTTCATTAGTTTTTTTATTTAACGGCATATCGTAAAAGCAAAATTCGGCAACCGTACAATATAATCTAAGACACATTTTGGAAATTCTTTTTGTGGAAGTTATCAGATTCAGTTTATTATAAAAACTTCAGCCCGTCATTTTGTATCTATCCCGCTCCTTTTCTTCAATTCGCGAATGAAAGTTACGGAGTTGGGTTCACGATTAGAGTTAGGGTTTGACTTTAATGTTCATGCAGGGAATTATCGTTGGGTTCCAGCAAATGAAAGGAGAAAAATGAATCTACCATTATAGCTGCTTTCCCAAAATTCGATTCATATAGGGTAGTTGCCATGGTAGAACAAGCATTCAAAAGGTAAGATTTGAGATCAATAGATATATTGATCTCTGTTTTGTTTATTCTGAAAATTTTATTTTCATCAATTTTGGAGATCGTGGTTGCTAAAATTTGTTTATTTTCATCTGTTACTTGCAAAGGCTGACGCAGAACAAACTTGATGTTTCGCCTTCACTGTGTGACCTAACCGAATAACATTTAAAATCTGTTTTTTTTCCTTACAGGAATTGGTGCATCCCTTACTTCTTTCTCACTGGAAAAACTATAAATTTATAACTGCGCTTGCGGCTGGTAATAAGATCTTCCA
The DNA here is from genome assembly GCA_000715115.1 of Nicotiana otophora. Classification (NCBI taxonomy): domain Eukaryota; kingdom Viridiplantae; phylum Streptophyta; class Magnoliopsida; order Solanales; family Solanaceae; genus Nicotiana; species Nicotiana otophora. The sequence goes on along the minus strand of AWOL01S0024911.1, from coordinate 9,957 downwards.
CTCTGATTTGAAGTACTTTCACAGTTCAATTCTCTTGCTATTGTTGACTAACCAACTTCTTCTTCACAAAACTTTTCATCTACAAAGGTCATAATACTCTCTCAGGTTTGTAAATATTCTGTTGTTAATATGTCACAAAACATTTTTGGTTTCTTTCTTTAGATGCTAAATACTCGATGCATTTACAACTTAAGTGATCACCACCTTTTTTTTCACATTTACTTCACATCCATGTGCAGGTTCGTAAATTAGTCGATTATCTTATGCAGTTCTTTTTTATATCGTGTTGCTCCTGCATTTGAAGCTCATGTCATCCAAGATATAAGAGGCAAGAGGTAACTTTCTTTCACTACTTTTGTATATATGCCTTCTTTTCAAACATTTGATTGAATTGGATAATTGATGCAGTGGCACTACATTGGTGTTATTACTATGTTATACATATGTAGCATTATTATCCTTGTGGGGGGAAAAATACTAGTATAATTTGCTATAAAGGAAGATGTTTTTCAAGACAACTTTCTTGCGGAGGACAATATTTTAGATTTTTTGGGTGTAAAAGTAGGCCATATTTTTTTCAGTATATAAAAGTTGTTAATCACGTTAAATGTTAGATTGATAAAGAGTTGGGATAAACATAAAGTTTTTCAATTGTTCGAATTGAAGATTTTTACTAGACACCTATTTTTCTAATACATATAAATAGGCTAATAGATATGGGCTATAGCGTCTCATTGTAATTATATCTTCCTTAGAGTTGTTCGTAGGATTTACGTTCAAAAAATTGTAGTAACTGTTCAGGTAAAAATAGTGACTATTATAACTTTCTTCGTCTGATAATTAAGTTTTCTAATTTGGTTTTATAGTTAAGTTGTGAATATTTTGGTTCCTACTGAAAAGGTTGTTTATTGATCTACTTCGATTCCCGCCATCAATGTTATCAACTGCTGCAATTTTTACTGCGCAATGCACTCTCGGTGTGTCTAAGGAGTAGAAGAAAACCTGCTTGGGTAGCTTTTACTGTTGTTGGAGTATACAAACAAGATATAGTAAGCAAGATGGCAAAATCACTGTAAAGTTATGGCATAAAGAGAGCGGTAGTTGTCCATTTTGAAGGTTTGCAATAAATGAGTCCTCTTGGTAATTTGTTTTTTTTGTATTGTGTATATAAGCTTGCACTTGGCTTTATCAATCATGCAAGGTGAATGGACAGGGCCTGGAGCAGTCCTTGATGTTACACCTGAAAAGATTAAAAAATTCTCTTTTGACCCACGTAAAAATCTTTTTTCTCTTCTTCTAGCACAACGATGGTGGCCCCTCTGGACAAATTTAAATCAAAGTATGTTCTGCAATTGATCTGAGATCAATACATATATTCTCTGTTTTGTTTATTCTAAAAATTTTAGTTTCTAAATATTTGGAGATTGTGATTGCTAAAGTTTGCTTCTTTTTTTATTTGTTACTTACAAAGCCTAACGTAGAACAAATTTGAAAAGATGAACATTCTCAAGCACATCTCAGTTGTTGTTGCATTTTGACTCTAAAAGAAGAAAATAAGGAAAAGCATTAGGTTTCTCATCATTGCAGTTGATTTTGGTATACCTTGCTGCACTTTACAAAACCTGCAAGGGAGAGCTAGAGTACAATGTTGAGGTACTAAGGCGTGTGCTTTCAGGTGAAGAAAAGGGGCCATTTGCTAGTACATTGTTAAGTCATTATATTTTCTTGGATCCTTTCAGGCTAAGTCACTATACTAGGATTATACCTATTTTTGTCTTATGCTATACCTGGAGCTTGCACGATTGTAGCACCCGGAAAAATTTGGAAGTGCTTAAACTCTATTAATAAAATTGATGTGTACTAGTTATATTATTTTGTGTGCAAACGAGGACTATTAATATGATGGATATTAATTGGATATGATAATAAGTGTAAGAAACATATTATAAGTGATGTGGGGTCTAAAGATAGCCCTAAGTCCAAGTCAAGTTGAAAATAACATGATAGATTAAAGTTCCAAATGAGTACGCGCACGATCTAACTTTGGATGAGTATATAGATATATATAAGGAGTAATGTGGGTACAACCTATCAAATGAAAGGTATTCGAGTCTAGTTCTTATAATGATAGTATCCGACTAACTTGAGTATATTTTAGTTAGTCTACCTTGTACTATTTTCTAATTTGAAATTTTATTCCCAAAATTATTACTTACTCACCTCTTTGATGGCTCAAAACCTAGCAAATTTATATTCTCCTCCTTGTTTGGTTTACAAGTAAAATGTATTCGTACTTAAATAAAGTGCTTGTTTTAAAGTAAAAATTTATTCATAATCAATATTCATAAATTTATCATAGTCAATTAATAAAAAAAAATTGAGAGATGAATACATATCAATTATCTATCAATATTCATAATGTATGTATGTATGTATGTATGTATGTATGTATGTATGTATGCACGCACGTACGTACGTACGTATGTATAAAATTGAATTTGAATTAAAGGAAGATTTTGAATTTATAGATAAAGTTTTAGAATTAAAATAAAAAAGAAATTTATCTTTTGTTATCATATTATCATACTTAATTCGGTTAGTAATCATATACAATCATGTTAGAAACTTTTATTATTTTTTCTAATTATTTAAATACTACTTCGCCTCTGGCCAAAAAAAGAACGAAAAACTATTCCATATAATGTTAAAACTCTTTCACATCTAAAATATTATAATTATAGTTCTTTAAAATACTATAGCTAGATTTGAATAAAGCAAATTTCTTTTAAAATAAATGTAATATATAGGGTACATGTCTATATTTATCTAGATAACAAAAAAGAGTTTAAAAATCGAATAAAAATCTACTTACATGTATAATGAAGTAAACCTACATGATGTAGAAAGAAACATTACAAAAATCAGTCAACATTAAAAAAAAGTCATTTTTTCTTTTCTTTTTGAAGAATGTTTGTTGGAAGAGTCAATTTGTATAAATAAACGTCAAACAAACAACAAAATTTTGGCTATACAATTGCTATTATTAATTTTAATTTAATACCTTCTAGGAATTGATGGGTATAAGTTGAAACCTTTTCATTTAGCTCAATCAAAGCCAACATTGCAAGGGTATAATCTTTTTTTCGTTGATGAATATTAGTTTTGAATCATTAGATTATATGAAAGATTTTTTTTTCTCGAATTTCAACAAGAGGGATATTGATTTCTAATTGATAATTTCTATATCAATTTTCAAGTGTAACAAAAAGTATATTTAAAAATAATTGGTATGACGTGAAATATTATTTTTTAAAATGTAAATAAATTATTTTGAAATGGGATTATTTGTTAAAATATGATATAATTTAAAAATAAAAGGATAAGGTATTTTTTAAATTTTAATAGAGAGTTTTTTAAATTATTATAATAGAAGTCATATCATGGATAAAATCAAGTAATCGAAATCTTATGGAATATTTACATAAATATCCGGCCAAATTTATTGTTTACTTTTATAACTGATATACCGACAACACACTAATCATTATACACATATTATATATGAATTATATATCCTTCTATATTTTTAATTTAAGTGGTTGGGTGAGCACCTATTTAGGTTGATTAGATAAAGCCAAAAGAACAATATGAAAGAATCAACTAAAGACTAAAAATAGAAATAAATTTCTTATGTAGACTTTTCTATTAAAAGTCATCCTTTTATAGCGAAATAAATTATTTTTTTGTAAAAAAAGAAATACATAAAAAATAAGATAAAAGAAAATAAATATAGAAAAAAATGTATGGAAAATCTAATAACCAGAAATAAGAGATGACAACGAATTTCTTCTTCTGTTTCATCTTTGTTAAGTATAAAAAATTTGGAAGCTGATCTCATCGATTTCAAATATATTTTTCAACTCAAATATATAAATTATAAGATAAGGATATCTTAGAATATTTTTTTAAATTTATATAGTGTGTTGTTTTAAAAAATATTACTATCACTGACAAACTGATATGATATTCGAATCTGGATTTAAATGCAATTTGAGTAGTTTGCATTGACGTTAAGCTAAGTATGGTGTCGAGAAAAAAAAATTACTTGGCAATTTTAAGACAATATATGCAATGTTATATAATAACAATCAATTAATTAACATTTAACGATTCAACGAACAAAACTTTTGTATATATACGGTATTCAGAATTCAAATTCTGTAGCTAGAGACATTGTTAAACTCAAGATAGAGTCATACTGAAATAAAGTTTCACCGGCTAAAGCATAATTTAAAATTTTAGATAGCCGATTAAAGTGCATTTTAAATTGAGGATAATATCTTCACTTTCATCATTATAAAGATAATCATTATTGAAATATATATAAAGTTTTAAAAATTGGAATTTCAAAAAAGAAATATTTTTTTGAAAGATAATAGCATACCAAATAAAAGTTCAAGTCGTAGTAAAAGAGTCACGTCGTAACCAAAGAGTCGTTCATATTGTGTCATCCTTTGTGCTTTGCCATAAATACAAGTTATTATTTTGCTTCATGATTATTTTTAGGTTCCAATGACACCAATGAAAATGGTGCGAAAAACAATTATCACTACGACATTTGAGAAAATGTTAGTCTTTTTTCACGTAGTATTTCTTAATTAATATCGAACGATTATCTATAATTATCTAGAAGGTTTAAATTTTAAGGCTATTTATTTAGAATTATTTAAATTTTTATAGAGCCTGAGTTTTGAATTAAATATAATATTTTCACTTATATTATTATAGAAATAATTATTATTAAAAAATAAAGTTTTAGACACTGAAATTTTAAAATAGAAATATTTTTTGAAAGATATCAACACACCAAATAAGATGTGATGACCCAAAATGTCATCTTTAAATTTAGTAATTAATTTTATATTCTAAGACCTCAAAAAGCACTATTTATCATTCATCGACTTGCGTGCGCAGTTCGTAAAATTTTCTAGAAAGTTTTTAGGTAAAAAATGGATTAAATGTGAATTAGAGCTTTAAAACTCAACTGAGTTGACTTTGGTCAACATTTTGAGCAAACAGACTCGGCTCAGTATTTTGACAATTTCGATAGGTCCGTATCGTGATTTGGGACTTAAGCGTATGCCCGGAATCAAATTCCGAGGTCCCTAGCCCGAGATATGGAATTTTGATAAAAAATTAAAAGTTTAAGTTTAAATAGTGACCGGATGTCAAATTATGTGCAAACGACCCCGGAATAGAATTTTGATGATTCCAACAGCTCTGTATTGTGATTTTGGACTCAGGAGCATGATCGAAATTTTATTTAAAAATTCGTAGTGGAATTAGGCTTGAAATGCCAAATGTTAATTTTTGGAAAGTTTGACCGGGAGGTTGACTTTTTGATATCGAGGTCGGAATCCGATTATGGAAATTGAAATAGGTCTGTTATATCATTTATGACTTGTGTGCAAAATTTGAAGTCATTCCGAATTATTTGATGTGTTTCGGCACAAGATATAGAATTTGTAAGTTCAAAGTTCATAGATTTTGATTTGAGGTGTGATTCGTCGTTCTGATATTGTTTGATGTGGTTTGAAGCCTCGACTAAGTTCGTATTGTATTTTGAAATATGTTGGTATAATTGGTTAAGGTCCCGAGGGTCTCGGGTGGATTTCGGAAGGTAAACGGAATGGATTTCGGACAAAGAAGGTTGCTGGAAATTTCTGTTGCAGACATTTCGGTGCGTGGAGCCAAATTTGGAAGCTTATATCGCGCAATCTATAAGAAAGCACAAAATTTGCAAAACATAAAATTTGTAGATCTTTGATTCTAGTTTCTAGAAAGTTAAACCATTCATTATTTGGACATTTGTACAGAAAGTTATGATGGATTGAATGAAGGCTGGTAGAGCAGTTTTGCCAGAAAGTTCGCCAGAAATTTCTGATGTGTGGAGCCGATTTTGGAAGCTTATATCTCGATATTCATAAGGAATCGGAAAAGTTTTAAAACATAAAAGTTGTAGTCGTTTGATTCTAGTTTCCAGAAAGTTATACCATTTATCATTGGGACATTTGTACATAACGTTATGGTCGATTGAAGGAAGGGTGGTAGAGTAGTTTCTGGTGGACATTTAGTGACGAAAAATGGACTTTTAGTGACGGAAAATGGACTTTTTAGTGACGGATTGGCAGAAACTTAAGGACCAAAAATGGTCATTTCATTTTAGATTTTTGGAGCACGGTTCTTGGGCGATATTTGGGCAATTTTCACGGAAAAATATTGGGGTAAGTGTTTCTTATCCTATATTGATTATATTTCATGATTCCATACTCATTTACATCATGAATCCGTGAATTTATGGAAGAAAAATCAAGATTTTTGCAAAATCTTCTAAAAACAAAAATTTAAGATTTGGAGGTCGAGTTGTTATCGGAATTTGGTAAAATTGGTATGGGTGGACTCGTAATTGAATGGGTTATCGGATTTTGTAAGTTTTGTCGGATTCCGAGATGTGGGCCCCACAGGTAAATTTTGAGCTAATTTCGGATTTATTGAAAATATAATATTTTCTTATGAAATTGATTACTATAATTTTTGTTGACTATATCGAATTAATTATGACTAGATACGAGTCGATCGAAGTCGAAAAATTGAGGAAAAAGCATAATACTTAGTTAAATTAGAGCAAGTCGAGGTAAGTGACTTGTCTAACTTTGTGTGGGAGAAATTCCCCTATGATTGATAATTGTAATGTGTAAAAAGTCGTGTACACGAGGTGACGAGTGTGTGCACGGGCTAAATGTGAAAGATTATGTTTTAAATTGTGTAGATCATTGTTGCGCATTAATTAAATTATTTCACTTTGTTATATTCTTTATTATTGATTTAATGTTTATATTTTTAAATTTCCTTGATCTTTTTCTGCTAATTGTTTTTTTTGTTTAATTGAAACTTGATTTCTTTTATATTGTGCATTATTTGAAGGTTGATTTTATTTAAATTAAATATTATTAATATGAAGTATTTGACATTTTTAAATTTGATATTGAAGGGACGTATTAAAAATTTGAAATATTATTTTCCTGAATTATTTATTCTTGAATATTTTTGTAAGATTATTTTTTTTTTTTGGATTATTCTGGCATGAGCCGTGAGCTCTTTTTTATTGAAAACTATGGTTGTTGATTTATTTGTGAAAAATTGAAATATTGGGCACTTGAGAGGCAAATTGTGATATATTGTGATATTGATACGCATGCGGTGGTATAAGGTCTGGGTGTTGAAACACATGTGGTGAGATAAGGGTGGCTTGATACGCGTGGCTAGTAGGGGTGACTACTAAAAGTCATGCAGTGTGATAAGGGTGGCTAAAACGCGGGATGCTATTTCGGAAAAAAAATATTTTCTTTAAATAAATTGTGAAGGCTCCCGCGGTGATATAAGAAAATGAGATATTGTAAAATTATTTATAACTTGGGACTACGAGACGGTACCTCGGTTGTGCCCTTGTTGATATTGATTTATGGCCATAGTTGCTTTCGATTAATTGTTGTGATTTTCATAAAGTTGAAGGAAATTCTGTTTTGATTCNGATATTATTTGTAATTATTTGGTGTTATTAAATGTGACATACTATTTGATTCATTTCCAATGTCATTTTATTTTACTATATTGATACATTTTACCATGCCATTATTATATTCTAGTAGGGCCTCACCTGACCTTGTTACTACTCTACCGAGGTTGGGCTTGGCACTTACTGGGTACCGCTGTGGTGTACTCATACTACGCTTCTGCACATCTTTTTGTGCAGATCCAGGTACATTTTACCAGCCTAGACGTCAGTGAGTTACCTGCGCACGGAGACTTCGAG
>AWOL01S0024907.1:0-10910 GCA_000715115.1 Nicotiana otophora | reverse complement strand
CAGGAACTGATGCAAGTACTAGTGGGGGACCTATCGTCTTACACCCACGTTATCCAGGACATAGTGGTGAGTTGTTTCTCTGATCCGTTCTGAAGCTACTCTTGTATCTCTTTGTATTTTAATTCTGTCTATTTTTATTTTGGACAACATTTGAGGTTTTGTATAATCTACTAGATGCTCATAATCTACTAGATGCTCATACACTTGTGACACCAGGTCTTTGGCACACACATCGGTAGAGTTTTGGTTTTATTATATTTTCTTGGTTTTAAATTTTATCAATGTATGCTTAATTTATTGGTTGGCTTGCCTAGCTGTAGTGTTGGGCGCCATCACGACTTATGGGTGAAATTGGGTCGTGACACTTGGCAACTAATAGTAGTGGATAACTTAATAACTAATAACAATGCCGCTCGGCATGTACAATAACCAATACTCTATAATACACAGTCTTCCTAAAATCGGAAATATCGTAAGTCACAAGCTACAGAAGGAAACTAGTATCTCTATACACCAGAGTCTAACAAAAGAAGTACGAAAAGTAAATGACATAGAAGAGAATAGAGGGGGACTCCGAGGTCTGCAGACGTGGCAGATGTACCTTGAAGTCTCCGTACAACAGCAAACACTCTCAGCTAGTAGCGGGGCTGATAAGGAGCACCTGGATCTGCACACAGAAACATGTGCAGAAGAGTAGCATGAGTACACCACAACGGTATCCAGTAAGTTCCAAACCTAACCTCAGTAGAGTAGTGACAAGGTCAGGTCAGACCAACTGATATATAATAAATAAAGCAGGAAAATATAACAGTATAATAAGAGACTAGAATTTAACAAAAAACAATATAGTGATATAACAATGCAATACACAAGGATAAACAACAGGAGATCTCCTGAGATACCGTTTCGTAGTCCCAAAATAAATATGCAGGGAGAACTCCTGAGGTACCGCCTCGTAGTATCAAAAGTAAATATACAGGGAGAACTCCCAAGGAACCGCCTCGTAGTCTCAAAAGTAAATGTGCAGGGAGAACTCCCGAGGAACCGCCTCGTAGTCTCAAAAGTAAATATGCAGGGAGAACTCCCGAGGAACCGCCTCGTAGTCTCAAAAGTAAACACACAGCTCAAATGATAAATACCATAGTTAACAACAAGAATTCTACAGTTAAGACTGATAAAGAACAAGGAAAAATAGAAAATCAACTAGGCATGCTTCACAGAGTTCAAATAAGAAGTTAAAGCACGTAGACATGCAACATTAGGCTAATCAGGATAACTACGCATATTGGAATAGCTCAATTAAGAATAAAAACAGACTAATACTCATTTAAACGGTATAACTCAAATTAAAGGAAAAACATGTTACTACTCAGTAAAATAAATTGGGTTTTTCAACAAATATCCCGTGTACGTACTCGTCACCTCACGTACACGGCACTCACATATCACGACAGTACCAAATCCTAAGGGATTTCTCCCACACAAGGTTAGGCAAGCCACTCACCTCGAACCAAGCTCAATCAATCGGTAAAAATGCCTTTTCCATGAATATCCGACTCTGAATATCCCAAATCTAGCCAAAACTAATTACATATCATAAATATAACTATAAATAGACTAATCTAATTAATGAAATCAAGCCTTTAACAAAAATTTCGAAATTCGTCCTAAAACATCGATCCGAGCCCACGTCTCGAAATCGGGGCAAAAAGCACATTCACTCACGAGTCCGACCATATCAAATTTATCAAAATCCGACCTCGAATGGCCACTCAAAACCCAAAATCAAACTCTTCAAATCCCTAGCCTCAAACTCCCAAACTCCACCTTAAATACACACTAACTAGGGTGAAAAATAAATGGGGAAGCAAGATTATTGATCAAAAATAAGCACAAGGGACTTACCTCAAGATATCCCTAAACATTGCTCTCAAGAAATCGCCAAACCCGAGCTCCAAATGTCAAAAATGAGCAAAAATCGTGAACCCTTGTATTTAAGTGTTCTGTCCAGAAAGTTTGCACATGCAGACTTCTAGTCGTACCTGCGGCACCGCACCTACGGAATTTCCATTGCAGGTGTAGAAATGACTTAAAGGGACTGGGTCCGCATCTGCGAGCAATGGGCTGCACCTGCGCGCCAGCTCCCGGAACTTTTCTGCTTCTGCGATCCTTCACGCCCTGGCCCCCTTCCGCTTCTGCGCTCCATCTTCCGCATCCGCGGATGCGCAAATGCGGTTATACCTCCGCACCTGCGGCCCCTGGCCTCTTCCTTCAAAACCGCACCTACGTCCATTGGCTCGCTTCTGCAGGCTCGCACATGCGGTCAATGTTGCGCAGGTTCGATCACACCAGGTGCAGCAGCTTCAGCTATTCTTCCAAAACAGAATTTGATCCGTTAACCATCCGAAATCAACCCGAGGCCCTCGGGACCTCAACCAAACATACCAACTAGCCTTAAATCACCATACGGATTTAGTCGAACCCTCAAATCACATCAAACAACGCTAAAAACATGAATCACCCTCCAATTCAAACTTAATGAACTTTGAAACTTCAAACTTCTACAACCGACGCCGAAACCTATCAAATCACGTCCGATTGATCCCAAATTTTGCACACAAGTCATATTCGACATTAGGACCTACTCCAACTTCCGGTATAAGATTCTGACCCCGATATCAAAAAGTCCACTACCGGTCAATATCTCCAAAAATTCGACTTTGGCCATTTCAAGCATAAATCAGCTACCGACCTCCAAAATACAATCCGGACACGCCCCTAAGTCTAAAATACCCAACGGAGCTAACGGAACCGATGGAATCTCATTCTGGAGTCGTCTTCACATAGTTCTGACTACGGTCAAAATTCTAAGACTTAAGCTTCCGTTTTAGGGATTAAGTGTCCTAACTCACTTCGAAATCAAAAACAAGACCTCCTAGCAAGTCACATAAGCAGAAAAGATATGGGAAAAGTAGTTAATAGGGGCTCGGGGCTATTACTCTCAAAACGATCAGCCGAGTCGTTACACAAGCAATCCAAAGTTGAACTTGAACTAGAGGTTCCAAATCTCTCTCAAGAGTTTTCTTATGTCAAAATATGCTAAGTGACTAATGAAATAACTCTAGGCTATTATAAATACCAAATGGGTAAAATAGGAAAAGTTCCAAAGTTAATTTTCCAAATAAACTCGCCAGGACACATCGTAACCTCAAACGTAACACACAGCTAAACCGTATCGAATTCCAGAAGCTTAATGTCTTTAGCTCTTCAGGCCCCTCTTGAACCTTTGAAACTGTGTCACACGGGTTGGCTTGGGGTCTTGATTCTTGAATTCTCAAGATTCCAAATTAAATATGGTATTCTTTGCATGAATCCTCCAAGTGGCTCTCCAAATATCTTCTAGTCAATTGTTCAAGATCATGCAGCTCACATGCATCCCTCAGGTGTTCTTGAACTTGGAGCGAGTTAACAGTCTACTAGATAATTCGGAGTCATCTTCAATATTGTCGATTCTTCTTGGGCTATCTAGAATCGTATTAGTACGTCGTTGTCCGTTAAAAAAAATGAATAAGGGATACACGTCTCAACTTAAACAGAGAAATAAACCTCTTAAATTTTTTGATGTTCTCCTCTTGAATAATAATTACTTTCTTATAGAATGAAGACGAATTGAAATGAAATTTTACTCATTGTTGACTTTTCACCCATTTTGGCCGTTCCACTTAATGATTAGGGGAGTCGATCAGTTCTTCGAGCTATCTTCGCCAGCAACTTATGTTGAAAGTACTGAAATCAAAATATGTTTATAAGCTAGTTTGGACGGGCTTATAAGCTTATCCAAACACCCTTTATGTCGTCTTTCCAATTCGTGATGAATTGAGCCTGCCATTTATTCAATAGTAATCACTATGTGATATCATGTCTCTGATCCCATGAGTCTAGTGTGTTTTCTGGAAATATAATAACAGTGAAAAGTTTGATTATCAAACGAAAGACAAAGGTGTGTATTGAAGCTTTAAAATTTGATTGATTTACACCAATCAATGCATTGGCTAATTAACATACAAGAATCCTGATTTTGCTATTCAACACAATTCGTATGTAGAATGGTCTTGCTTCAACCCAACTCCTAGGCTGTTGAAACTGTGAATAACTTGAACTCCTTGGCAAATTTGAAGTCCTGTTGCCTAAGAAGATGAAGAGAGAAGACCAATCCCTTAGAGTGTTTTGCCCGTTTGGTATGGGGGAAAATATTTTTGAATCTTTTTATTTTTATTTTTTATATTTGTTTGGTCAAAATTATTCTTTCTCTAAGAAAATAAAATTTCTTAAAAATCATAAAACTCGGTGGCAGTACGGTAAATAAGCTCCATAAGTGGTACTTTATGTTGATTGTCTCCTTGCCAACTCCTGTCACGACTCCTCGGGACCATGATGGCGTCTAACATTTCACTTGTTAGACAAGCCAACGTTGGAACAATTTATACATTTTAACGATTTAAATTTAATTAATGAAGAAGAACTGATTTAACTGCAATAATCCAAATATAAATGCGGAAGCTAAAACCGTAAAAAAAAACCCATCTGTTATAAATTCCTGAACCCAGTATCACAAGTGCACAAGCATCTAGAGTAATACATATAATGGTTTGAAATAAATACAAATTTGTCTGAATAAAAATACACAGCTAAATAAAAATAAAGACATGGACTTCAGGAGATGCGAGCGCTGAGCAACTGTACCTCAAGTCTTTGCAGGCTATCCGTCACAACCCAAAATCCGTTAAAGGTCGTGATGGCGCCGGACACCACTGTCAGGCAAGCCAACACTAAATAGTTAATTAAATTCTCATTTTAATATTTTTGAAATCGTAAATTTATTTCAATTTATCTAGTAAAAGATGAATTTACAGAATAATAACAATGTTTTCTAATTTCAATACTGAACATCACATAATCATCCCAGAATCCAATGTCACAAGTGCATGAGCATTTTCTAGGAATTTAAAATAAAATACAATAACTGTCCGGAATACAAATTTGGACAAGAAAGAAAATACAATACTCTAAAGGAGACTCTGCAGGCTGCGGGTCGTACATAAGATGCAGCTCACCTAAGTCGCCGTAATAACCGTGCCTCTGCACCCACAAGGCTACTAGTCATGTATATACCTATACAAAACGTGCATCAAGTGTAGTATGAGTACGTAAATCAACGCGTACCCAGTAAGTATCTCGCCTAACCTCGAAGAAGTAGTGACGAGGGGTCGACTTCGACACTTACTGCGACCATCAATAATATAATTGGTCGTTGATTTATTAAAAACGGTAGTAAACTCAAGAAAATCATGAAGCAAATAAATAATTCCTTTGTTACTAAGAGATTTCCAAATTCACATTTCATCATTTATCAATTTATCTACGACGAGGAAGGCAATATCATTATTTATAAATTTCAAGGCAGACAATACAACCATGCGCAAATAATGTTGGGGTCGTACGACCAGATTCAATAAATATTTAAATTGTGCACCGCCATAGGGTCGAATGACGCGAACCATAGATGCATCTATTTAATCTGTCGAGGCGAACGGCCCGCTCCCATGAGAATAGTAGGAAATACCTCGCTCGCGAATCATACGTGTGACGCGGTCAAACATAATTTAACATTAAAATCATATCTCTTTCTTGCTTCTTTTTAAAATAAGGAAAATTCAGCTTGTAGCTTTTTAAGGAAATTACCCTGCTCCCGAAACATACATGCGACGCGGTTACACATAGCTTTCTTCAGTTATTATATTATTCCTCAATTATTTTCGAAATTATGAAGTCCAAATGAAACCTTTTAAATCTTAAGTTCTTCAATTTCAACTCCCTTCAAAACATTTAATAAGCAGACTCAATCTCGCTCCCTCTCAAGGCAAACAATAAACATAAATCAATAACAATATCAACAAGGCATGATGTGGGCCTAAAACTACCCGGATGTAGGCATGGCTAGTAGCTACGTATGGACTTTCGTCACCTCGTGCGTACGTAGCCCCCACAAATAGAAGCACATAATAATTTAGTTCACCTATGGGGTTAATTCCCTCTTACAAGGTTATAAAGGAGACTTACCTCGCTCCGAGGTTCGATAACCGGCTCCAACGCCACTCTAACATCTCAAACCGATGCCTAGCACTCCAAAACTAGCCAAACAATGCGCAAACTAATGAAAATATACTCTAATACTCATAACCATTCAATTTAGTACAATTTCCAACTCCGCTCAAAAAATCGGTAAAATCACCCTCGGCCCACGTGCCCGGATTATGAAACTTTTCGAAGATAAACATCACCCATAGCATTACGAACTCAAATATATAATTTGTTCTCAGTTCCTTACCCAAATTCATGGTCAAATTCCAAAAATACCAATTTCTAGATTTTTCTTTAAAATTCCAAATTTCTACAAATGTTTATGTCTAAATTCATATATAAACCATGTATTTAACTTGCAATAGGTGGTAATCACTTACCTTGACATAAATGATGAAGATGGAGCTCTAATATCGCTCCAAGACCAGCTCCCATGGAAGAAATGAAGTAAAAATGGCCAAAATCCCGTTTTTTAAAAACTCCACTGCCCATGCGACCTTCTTCGCGATCGCGAAGGCCAAATTCAGCTGTCCCAACTTCTCTTCTACACGAACGCGACAACTGAGATGCGATCGCGAACCTCTGCCTGATCAACCTACGCGAACGCAAGCCCAGCTCAGCGAACACGAAGGCCAAACCTTCGTGCTTCAAACCAATGCCTTCCGCGATCGCGTACTTTCCCCTGCGATCGCGAAGAACAACTTCGCCAGCTCCCAGTCAGCACTATGCGACCGCGTGCCCATCTACGCGATCGCGATGAACAACCCAAACACCAGAAACCAGCAATCATAAACAATGGGAATTTGGTTCGAAACCATCCCGCAACACACCCGGGGCCCTCGGGACCCAACCAATTATACCAACCAGTCCCATAACACAACACAAACTTGCTCGAGACCTCAAATCACATCAAACAACATCGAAATAATGAATCGCACCCCAATTCAAACTTAATGAACTTTGAAACTTTAACATCTACAATCGATGCTGAAACCTATCAAATCACTTCCGATTGTCCTCAAATTTTGCACACAAGTCAAATTTGACATTACGGACCTACTCCAACTTTCGGAATCGGATTCCGACCCCGATATCAAAAAGTCCACTTCCGGTCAAACTTCTCAAAAATATTCCAATTTCTAACTTTCGCCAAATGGCCCAAAAATGACCTCCGGACCTCCGAATCCACTTCCGGGCGCGCTCCCAACACCAGAATTATCATACGAAGCTATTCCCAGGATCGAAATCCCAAACGGACATTGATAACACTGAAATGCACTTCAACTCAAATTTATGAAATTCTTCCAAAATGCCAATTTCCACAATAGGCGCCGAAATGCTCTCGGTTCATCCAAAACCCGATCCGAACATACACCCAAGTCTGAAATCATCATACGAACCTATTGGAACCTTCAAATCCCGATTCCGAGATCGTTTACTCAAAATCAACCCTTAGTCATATTCTTCCAACTTAAAGCTTCTGAAATGAAAATTTTCTTTCCAAATCAACTCTGAACTCCCTGAATCTCAATTCCGACTACACGTACAAGTCATAATACCTGAAGTGAAGCTGCTCATGGCCTCAAACCGCCGAACGACGCGCTAGAGCTCAAAACGAACCGGTCTCTCCCACTTAAACATACGTTCGTCCTCGAACGTGCTAAGAACTGCGCTGGAGTTGTCTGAAAGCATTGTTTAATACCTCGTGCACCTACCTGTGCTACCACAACCCAGCTGAGCACATTAGCTCGAGCAAACCCGAAAATCCTCCCTTTTATCTAGTCAAATAAGCCTCAGAGCCAAATTCCAACATCTGAATCCTCTACCAGGTCTGTTTCCAACATACGAACACCGTATCCATCAATACACGATATACCAATACATGATTGTATACTCTCACTTAATTTACACTATGCACACATTATTCACATGCCCACAATGACATCCCCAGACAACAATAGCCGAAATTTCACGAATACAATGCTCACAATGCATCTCATGGCATATATAAGCCTTGTTCCAACTCTTGAAATGCTACGACAGAGGAGATGTATAGAACTCATAGCTACCTACCGAATTATAATTTATGGAGTATCTCCTCCCGACAAGAACCATTACCTCACTATGGACTGAATAAAAATATTTACTCTTTAATATGCTTCATATAAATCTGATCGAACTGATCTCAGGTCCAATAATATAGTCTCACCCAGTACAAGTTGCTCAGGCAATAAGCCACCTAAGATACTGCCAAAAGTCTCATATGATGCCATAATATGCCAACAAGCTACAAACTCGAATGTGATACATAAAGAATCGAACTCTGGAAGGAACCACTCAACCCACGTAACTAATTTAAATAATCGTAAGGATCTTATGAATCTTCCTCAGAAAATGAGAAACAAAACAAACAATAATAGATAGGGGAAACTGTACTTAATACCACACTGTTGCGGTGTGCAACCCGATCCAAACAACATACCCGTGGTGGCGTGCCAACAGATCCACACATAAAATCTGAATAAGGAGATACTTACCGAGCTAGAATGCTCATTATTACAAAATACCCGAATATCATCCACAAGCATGTTAAGTGCATAATACCATTCCTGGGCAGACAGATAGCGCCATACGCTACAAAAATCAGGCACAACTAAGGTGCGATATATGATCTGAATCTCACGAGCCATCCTGCTCACATAACATCATTGTTATGCGGAACCTCAGCACATATGAAATATATCAAGCCGTTTCACAACTCACACGGTACAATATAGCATTACATGAAAAAGCCGACGATGAAATGACATCCAACGTCCGAATACTCTTCCATAAGGAGCACTATGCTGAAATGAACACATCCAGCCTGATACAGAGTCCATATTCATATTTAAATCCTTTCATGGACCTCAAGTCGATTCTGATCGCACCGTACCAGGCTAATAACCTTTCAAGGTTCCATAATAACCCTGTTTTCCCATAACACATAAGAACAACCATCATAACCGGGACAAGCTTCCACAGTCCACCACCAGACGAACCGAACGTCCTCCAGGCACGAATTCCCAATTAGCGATATTACCATAATCTTCATACTTGGTTTCCATTCTTCAATCAATCAAGTGACTACACGTCACACTTATACAATCATCCTGTGGGATATGCTCCCATGACCTTCCACTCCAGGTAACAAGTCTGTACATTTATACTACAGGCCACACTAACGCTGTAAAGCGATTCAAGAATCCACATTCAGTATGCAAAGCCTCTTCACACCAGGCACCGATCTCAGGTGACGCCAAACACAATGCCACCTGAATCTAACCATCTGAGTCCTTTCCGGCCCATCTGAGCTTGTGACATTCTTGTCAACACCGAACTGCAACCTTGATCCTCAACTTCCAAATCCCATGCTAATCACCGCACTTAATCGTGCCAATGCGCAAGAGAACCAAACATTTCATCATAACTCCGGAACCACTAATAGGGTAAACACTTCATTATATAGAAACATTTTACTTAGCTCATTTCAAGAGAACCATTGCAACACACAGCCAAATTCCCATGGCCACAGAAAATACAAACCTCGAGTAGTGGTTTAAACCACCATAATCCTTCCGGGATCCGTCTACACATAACATGCCATAATGCTCGAATACCCCCAAATAAAATACATTACGGTGGCCGTCAAACCTCGCACGTACCGCCACAAATCACATGCACAACTCAACACGCTAAAGGAGCTGATCATTTCCATCATCATGCCATTTCAACCATTGCTAACCAAACCCGACTTCTCCTAATTTACTCTGGATCTTCCTTAGAAATACAACATCTCATTTATCAATATAACAAACTAAATCCGCACTCATCCCGAGTGACCCCATTTCACGAGACCATATTGTCTCAAAACCCACGAACTATTTCATACCCTCCTTGTGCGCATAATCGCGTATTCAACTGATATACCCATTCTAGTGATTTTGTTTTTCTATAAATCCAAAGTTACATGCTCCCCTTCCTCTCTTGATACCCCGTAGACCAAAGATAACACGGAACACTCCAAGCTTCTTTATCATAATCCGCTGTAAAAGCTCGATATTCAACCATACTATGGACTCAAAATCCTTAGACACCACACCTTAACTTTTGAATCTACTAGGACCGTTATTGAGAGTCACCCACTCTGACTTGGTCCCGAATATAATCAACTCCAAGGCTCTGCTAGCACATGAGCACCCTCTCAAAGAAGCACCTGGCCGAATCATCTTCCTTGTAACTCGTCTCTACACGAAGCATAAATCCTGAGTCTTCCCAAAGCCTGAGCATGAATCGATAAGGCCAACTATAGCACACATTCCTCAAATTGCTTGCTCAAATTACCACTGATGTTCTCTTTCCTTAGTCATAATAACCCATCAATATGCCGATAACCAGAATTCCTACAAATATACGACCATACAATCCAACTGTGGGTGGTGGGACTATCCCACTTAGCTTGAAACTACTATTACATAAACCTGAAACCCACCAAGATTCTTCCTTCATCGACATGATCTAGCACAATCAACCCGCCAAATTCCTCGAAATCCTTTATGTTAAACACTTCATGAATACTCTGAATCACTAGCCACATGCACATATTCGACCTCTTCCTGGATAGTCTGTAGAAATTCTCCGTAGGAGCTTCGTCAACACCACGCAATCGCTAACCCGCTCATAGGAGATGACCCACCCGTGGAAACTACATGCCGACATATTCCAACGTC
>AWOL01S0024905.1:5399-24450 GCA_000715115.1 Nicotiana otophora | reverse complement strand
GCAGGACCTTGTTACTCCTTTTATCATTTCTTCTTTTGGATTGTATTGACAGTTAGACAGTTTCATTTCTTAGTTCATAGATTTAGACGCTCATGACTTAGTGACACCTCGATGTTTGGGGCTCGTTTCCGTATTTCTAAAATTATATTTAGAGTTGTTTTAGTTTATGAGAAATTCAAATGTTGAAATATTTTATTAAATTCTTATAATCGGTTTAGTAGAAATATTTTGGAAAGTAGGCTTGCCTTGTAATACGATAGGCGCCAATACGACCATGGTTAGATTTTGGGTCGTGACAAGTTGGTGGAACCTAGGTTACATAGGTCTCACGAGTCATGAGCGGGTTTAGTAGAGTCTTGAGGATCGGTACGGAGACGTCTGTACTTATCTTCGAGAAGCTGCAGAACCTTTAGGAAAATTTCACATTCTTGGATTCTTATCATGCGTTCTGTGTATTCTAGTAACTAAACATCTGTATTGCATTCTCTCACGGATGGTGAGGACTCGTGCTACCGGTCAAGAGGGTCAGCCACCAGTTCGGGCCGCAAGAGGCCGAGGCCGCGGTAGAGGCCATGGTAGGGACAGAGGTGTAGCCCGTACAGCAGCTGGGGCAGTACTTACAGATCCACCGGCTGTCCTAGATCTGGACCAGGTTCTAGTTGTTGATGTGCCAGCTCAGGCACCACCTGTGCCTATTGTGAATCTTGGCCTTCAGGAGGCCCTAGCTCAGATTCTAACAGTGTGTACAGGCCTTGCTCAGGCAGTCTCTATTTCGACTGCCGCAACCACTTCTCAGGTTGGGGGAGGCACTCAGACTCCCGTCGCTTGCACACCCGAGCAGGTTATTCAGGGACTTCAGACACCAAAGGCACCACCAGCCCAGCCGATTACAGTTGCGCAGGATTATGCGGTTTCTGCTATGCCTAAGGATGATCAGTGTAGGTTGGATACGTTTGTGAGACTCCAGCCGCCACCTTTCAGTGGCACAGAGAGAGAGGACGCTCAGGACTGCTTGGACAGTTGTTAGAGGATACTCCGTATTGCTGGTATTTTGGTGACTTGTGGGGTCTCATTCACTACTTTTCAGTTTTCTAGGGATGCACTCAGATGGTGGGAGACTTACGAGATGTGTAGGCCTGTTGGCGCAGCACCCCTTACTTGGAAGCAGTTCTCCGTTCTTTTTCTGGAGAAGTTTGTACGTGAGTCCCGTAGAGAGGAGCTGCGTAGGAAATATGAGTAGCTTCGCTAGGGTGAGATGTTTGTTACACAGTATGAGATGCAATCCTCCAAGTTAGCTCGTTATGCGGTATAGTGTTTTCCCACAGACCGAGAGCGGATCAGGAGGTTTATAGATGGCCTCAGTTTTCAGCTTCGATTGCTTATGACCAGGGAGATAGTATCTGGGGTTACCTTTGATGAGTTTGTCGACACTGCTCGACAGATTGAGATGGTTCAAGGTCAGGAGAGGACTGAGAGGGAGGCTAAGAGGCCTCGTGGTCACGGTGGCTTCAGTGGTTCTCCTCAGGGAGGTCAGTTTCAGCAGGACCAGTTTCAGCAGAGTCGCTCATCATTCAGTACATTGCCAGCACAAGGTTCTCATTATGCCCCGCCCGCTTAGGTATCATTGGATAATTCTTTTGGGCATTTGGAGCAACAATTTTGTCAGAGGAGGGGCTGTTTCGAGTGTGGGGATTTTGGTCACATTGCGAGATATTACCTTAGGCTGTTGGGTGGGACTCCGCAGCAGAGTACTCGGCCAACGGCACCAGCACCAGTTCCTCCATCACCCGCCCAGCCAACTAGGGGTGGAGTTCAGCCAGCTAGGGGTGGAGCCCAGTCAGCTATAGGTCGCCCGAGATGGGGAGGCATATCGGGGGTGGTTAGGCCCGTTTCTATGCCCTCCCAGCCATGCCAAATGCTATTGCTTCAGATGTTGTGATTTCAGGTATGTTCTTCTGATAGACTCGTTCGAGGACTAACGTATGTTTAAAAGGGGGAGGATGTAGTAACCCGGTCGGTCATTTTAAGAGTTATAGCCTGTTTCCCCATTCCTGCTTCTTTATGTGTTGTTCATCGGTGTTGAGTTGTATCAAGTGGGTAGGTTTGGGTCCGGAGTAGTTTTGGAGTGAAATGAACACTTAGTCTCTTAGTTAGAAAGTTAAGTTAGAAAAGTCAACCGGATGTTGACCTATGTGTAAACGATCTTGGATTTGAATTTTGATGGTTCCGTTAGCTCTGTTAGGTGATTTTGGACTTAGGAGTGCGTCCGGAATGTCATTTGGAGGTCCGTGGTAGAATTAGGCTTGAATTGGCGAAATTGAAAATTTGGCGATTTCGGTCGGCAGTGGAAAAATTTGATATCGGGGTCAGAATGAAATTTGGAAGTTGGAGTAGGTTCGTAGTTTCATTTGTGACATGTGTGCAAAATGTGAGGTTATTTGGACGTGGTTTGATTGGTTTCAGCATCGTTGGCGAATGTTTGAAGTTTAGAAATTCTTAGGCTTGAATCTGAGGTTGAATTGGTGTTTTAGTATTGTTTTGGTTGTTCTGAAGGTTCGACTAAGTTTGGGTAGTGATATGACTTGTGGTAAATATTGGTTGAGGTCCCGAGGGGCTCGGGATGATTTCGGATGGTGAACGAGAAGTTTGGAAGTTAGAAATTTCATAAGACTAAAGTTTCAAGTGAGTTCGCACAAGACCTAATTTCAAATGAGCATAACTCTCATGATACAAAGTTTAATATGGTGTATTACCTATCAAAAGAAAGGTCTATGTGTCTATTTTCCAACGCTTCAAATCGTTCATAATTTGAACATTCCTAGATGAAGTTATGGCCAAATTACCAAAGTCTAGAACAATGCGATTCTGCGACCAATTCTACGATCGCAGAACCATTATGCGATCGCAGAAGTAGTTATGCGACCGCAAATTGGTCGCAAACCTGTCCAGTGAAGCCCATTTTTGGGCATCATTTGTTTGGTGCATTGTACGACCCGCATACCCATTCTGCAGTCCATTATGCGACCGCAGACATGCTTTTAGAGGGTTAATTTTTCTATTTTCATAACCCGAACCCATTTTGATAAATAGGCTTTGGGACTCATTTTGGAGCAAAAATCTGACATTCTTTAGAGAGAAGGGAGAGTGTTCTAGAGAGAGGAAGAAGCTCAAGTCCTGTGTTCATCAAGATCTTGTTCAAGCTTTGAAATCCAACAAGAAAATATCACAACATCTTCACCCAAGAGGTAAGGTTCTAGCCCCTAGTCTTCAATTTCGAGTTTGGGTAAAGATGGGTGAGTAAGAGTATGATTCTTGGGTGTAATAGTAACATTTATACATATATCAATAAGGTTTATGGAAAGATTGTTGAGTTCAAATGGGTATAGATTGGGTTGAAAATGGTAGAATTCTTCAAGACTTTAATTGAAGATTTGAGGTTCGAGTCGATGTCGGAATTTGATGAATTTTATATGGTTCGACTCGGGAGAGGACAAGGATTATTATTTTGCCATTTTTGATTGGTTTCGAGACATGGTCCTGGGGGTCCGGTTTTGGCCGATTTCGGAATTTTGGCCTATTTATGTAGTTTTTCCGTTGGAATTCGATTATTTAGCCTATGTTGATAGTATTATTCTGATTATGGATAGATTCGGAGTTTTTGGAGACTGAGTCCAGAGACGAGGGCATCCCGGAGTAGGATTTTTACGCTGTTAAGGTAAGTAACATTTGTAACTCTGGCTTTGAGGGTATAAACCCAGAAATTTGACATCACATGATTATTTGGAAGTGATACCCATGCTTGGTGATGAGCGTGTGGGTGTGCACCGCGAGGGATTGAGAGTTGGTCCGTCCCATGAGGCTGTAAGGCCTAATGGCTATTATCTGTGGTTCTATGTTTATTCGTTGTTGAACTTGTTTGACTTCATGTTTGAGATCATGCTTAGACTTTATTCATGCTCACATTATTTGTACTCAGTCATAAAAATTATTGTAAATGTTTACCTCAGTCTCTATTATTTGCTAATATGCGGTGATACTTGATGTGGGTTGTGTTCCCTTATTTTTTGGTGATGCTAAGGCTAGTAAGGTACATGATTGAGTGAGGCCGAGGGCCTGGTTGTGAGGATATTAATACCATAGTGCGTGAGTTATCCGCGTAGCAGGTGAGTTGACCGTGCGGGTCCAGGTATTGATACCATAGCGCGTGAGTTGTCCGCGTAGCACGTGAGTTGATCGTGCGGATCCAGGTATTGATATGATGGCACGTCAGTTGTTCGTGCTTAGCACTTGGGATTTGGGATCCCCTCCGGAGTCTATACACACCCCCAGTGAGCTCAGGGTGTTGAGTGTTTTGAGTATTGAGTGCTGAGTGCGAGTGATGAGTGATGGAGTGACACTGCTGTGAGGTTGTATTTATTTGTGTTGTTGCTGCATTTATCTGTTAAACTTTTTTGTGGCATTTAATGAGTTATGGAATTTACCTGTTTATTTCTGTTTATTTTTAAATTATGAAAAATAAATAATTTGACTGTTGTACTTAGCTCGTCACTATTGCTCAATTCCTTAGTTATTTCTGTTACTTGCTGAGGTAGTTGTACTCATGATACACCCTGCACTTTATGTGCAGATTCAAGGGAGTTAGAGTGAGGTGATCGTTGAGTTCAAGCCGGCTATCTGTGGAGATTGCAGGGTAGCTGCTAGCGTCCGCAGGACCTTGTTACTCCTTTTATCATTTCTTCTTTTTGATTGTATTGATAGTTAGACAGTTTCATTTCTTAGTTCATAGATTTATACGCTCATGACTTAGTGACACCCCGATGTTTGGGGCTCGTTTCCATATTTCTAAAATTATATTTAGAGTTGATTTAGTTTATGAGAAATTCAATTGTTGAAATATTTTATTAAAGTTTTATAATCGGTTTAGTAGAAATATTTTGGGAAGTAGGCTTGCCTTGTAACACGATAGGCGCCATCACGACCATGGTTAGATTTTGGGTCGTGACAAGTTGTTGGAGCCTAGGTTACATAGGTCTCATGAGTCATAAGCGGGTTTAGTATAATCTTGAGGATCGGTACGGAGATGTCTGTACTTATCTTCGAGAAGCTGCAGAACCTTTAGGAAAATTTCACATTCTTGGATTCTTATCGTGCGTTATGTGTATTCTAGGAACTAAACATTTGTATTTCATTCTCTCACAGATGGTGAGGACTCGTGCTACCGGTCAAGAGGGACAGCCACCAGTTCGGGCCGCAAGAGGCCGAGGCCACGGTAGAGGCCGTGGTAGGGGCAGAGGTGCAACTCGTACAACAACTGGGGCAGTACCTGCAGATCCACCGGTTGTCCCAGATCAGGACCAGGTTCCAGTTTTTGATGCGCTAGCTCAGGCACCACCTGTGCCTATTGTGATTCCTGGCCTTCAGGAGGCCCTAGCTCAGATTCTGATAGTGTGTACCAGCCTTGCTCAGGCGGTCTCTATTTCGACGGCCGCCGCCACTTCTTAGGCTGGGGAAGGCACTCAGACTCCCGTCGCTCGCACACCCCAGCAGGTTATTTAGGGACTTCAGACGTCGGAGGCACCACCAGCCCAGACGGTTGCAGTTGCATAGGATTATGTGGTTCCTGCTATTCCCGAGGATGATCAGCGTAGGTTGGAGAGGTTTGGGAGACTCCAGCCGCCACCTTTCAGTGGCACAGAGAGAGAGGACGCTCAGGACTTCTTGGACAGGTGTTAGAGGATACTCCGTACTGCTGGTATTTTGGTGACTTATGGGGTCTCATTCACTACTTTTTAGTTTTCTAGGGCTGCACTCAGATGGTGGGAGACTTACGAGATTTGTAGGCCTGTTGGCGCAGCACCCCTTACTTGGCAGTAGTTCTCCGTTCTTTTTCTGGAGAAGTTTGTTCCTGAGTCCCGCAGAGAGGAGCTGTGCATGCAATTTGAGCAGCTTCACCAGGGTGAGATGTCTGTTACACAGTATGAGATGCGATTCTCTGAGTTAGCTCGTCATGCAGTCTGGTTGGTTCCTACAGACCGAGAGAGGGTAAGGAGGTTTATAGATGGACTCAGTTTTCAGCTTTGATTACTTATGGCCAGAGAGAGAGTATTTGGGGTTACCTTTGATGAGTGTGTCGACATTGCTCGACAGATTGAGATGGTTCGAGGTTAGGAGAGGACTGAGAGGGAGGCTAAGAGACCTCGTGGTCACGGTGGTTTCAGTGGTGCTCCTCAGGGAGGTCAGTTTCAGCAGGACCAGTTTCAGCAGAGTCGGTCATCATTCAGTGCATTGCCAGCACAGGGTTCTCATTATGCCCCGCTCGCTCAGGTATCATCAGATAATTCTTTTGGGCATCAGGAGCAATAATTTCGTCAGAGGAGGGGTTGATTCCAGTGCGGGGATTTTGGTCACATTGTGAGATATTTCCATAGGCTGTTGGGTGGGGCTCCGCAACGGAGTACTCGGCCAACGACACCAGCACCAGTTCCTCCACCACCCGCCCAGCCATCTAGGGGTGGAGTTCAGCCAGCTAGGGGAAGATCCCAGTTAGCTATAGGTCGCCGGAGAGGGGGAGGCAGATCAGGGGGTGGTCAGGCCCGTTTCTATGCCCTCCCAGCCAGGCCAGACGCTATTTCTTCAGATGTTGTGATTTCAAGTATGTTCTTCTGTTAGACTCGTTCGAGGACGAACGTATGTTTAAGAGGGGGAGGATGTAACGACCCGGTCGGTCGTTTCGAGAGTTATAGCCCTGTTTCCCCATTCCTGCTTCTTTATATGTTGTTCGGCGGTGTTGAGTTGTATCGAGTGGGTAGGTTAGGGTCTGGAGTAGTTTTGGAGTGAAATGAACAATTAGTCTCTTAGTTAGAAAGTTAAGTTAGAAAAGTCAACCGGATGTTGACCTATATGTAAACAATCTCGGATTTGAATTTTGATGGTTCCGTTAGCTCCGTTAGATGATTTTGGACTTAGGATTGCGTCTGTAATATGATTTGGAGGTCCGTGGTAGAATTAGGCTTGAATTAGCGAAATTGGAAATTTGGCGATTTCGGTCGGCAAAGGAAAAATTTGATATCTAGGTCAGAATGGAATTTTAGAAGTTGGAGTTGGTTTGTAGTGTCATTGTTTACGTGTGTGCAAAATTTGAGGTCATTCGGACGTGGTTTGATAGGTTTCGGCATCGTTGGTGAATTTGTGAAGTTTAGAAGTTCTTAAGCTTGAATCCGAGGTTGAATTGGTGTTTTGGTGTTGTTTTGGTTGTTATGAAGGTTCGACTAAGTTTGGGTAGTGATATATGACTTGTGGGAAATATTTGTTGAGGTCCTGAGGGGCTCGAGATGATTTTGGAGTTTTAATGAGAAGTTTGGAAGTTGGAAATTTCATAAGACTAAAGTTTCAAGTGAGTTCGCACAAGACCTAACTTCAAATGAGCATAACTCTCATAATACGAAATTTTCTATGGTTTATTACCTATAAAAAGAAATATATTTGTGTCTAGTTTCCAACGCTTCAAACCGTTCATCATTTGGATATTCCTACAAGAAGTTATGACCAAATTACCAAAGTCAGGAAACATGCGATTCTGCGATCGCAGAACCATTATGCGATCGCAGAAGTAGCTATGCGACCGCAAAATTGTCGCAAACCTGTCTATGACGCCCATTTCTGGGCATCAATTTTGTGGTGCATTTGGCGACCCACATACCCATTCTGCGGTCCATTATGCGACCGCCGACCTGCTTTCAGAGGGTTAATTTTTCTATTTTCATAACTCGAACCCATTTTGATAAATAGGCTTTAGAACTCATTTTGGAGCAAACATCTAACATTTTTTAGAGAGAAGAGAGAGTGCTCTAGAGAGAGGAAGAAGCTCAAGTGCTTTGTTCATCAAGATCTTGTTCAACCTTTGAAATCCAACAAGAAAATATAACAAGATCTTCACCCAAGAGGTAAGGTTTTAACCCCTAGTCTTCAATTTCGAGTTTGGGTAAAGATGAGTGATTAAGAATATGATTCTTGGGTATAATAGTATCATTTATACATATCAATAAGGTTTATGGAAAGATTGTTGGGTTCAAATGGGTATAGATTGGGTTGAAAATGGTAGAAATCTGTAAGATTTTAATTGAAGATTTGAGGGTCGAGTTGATGTCGGAATTTGATGAATTTTATATGGTTAGACTCGGGAGAGGACGAGGATTATTATTCTTCCATTTTTGACTGGTTTCAAGACGTGGGCTCGGGGGTCGGGTTTTGGCCGATTTCGGAGTTTTAGCCTATTTATGTAGTTTTTCCGTTGGAATTCAATTCTTTAGCCTATGTTGATAGTATTATTCTGATTATGGATAGATTCGGAGTTTTTGGAGACCGAGTCCAGAGACAAGGGCATCTTGGAGTAGGATTTTTACGCTGTTAAGGTAAGTAACAGTTTTAACTCTGGCTTTGAGGGTATAAACCCAGAGATTTGACATCACGTGATTGTTTGGAAGTGATACCCATGCTAGGTGACAAACGTGTAGGTGTGCACCGCGAGGGATTGAGACTTGGTCCATCTCGTGAGGCTGTGAGGCCTAATGGCTATTATCTGTGGTTATGTGTTTATTTGTTGTTGAACTTGTTTGCCTTCAGGTTAGAGATCATGCTTAGGCTTTATTCATGCTCACATTATTTCTACTCAGTCATAGAAATTATTGTACATGTTTACCTCAGTCTCTATTATTTTCTAATATGCGGTGATACTTGATGTGGGCTGCGTTCCCTTATTTGTTAGTGATGATGAGGCTAGTGAGGTACATGATTGACTGAGTCCAAGGGCCTGGTTGTGAGGATATTAATACCATAGAGTCTGAGTTGTCCGCGTAGCACGTGAGTTGACCGTGCGGGTCTAGGTATTGATACCATAGCGCGTGAGTTGTCTGCGTAGCACGTGAGTTGACCGTGCGGATCTAGGCATTGATATGATGGCACGTGAGTTGTCCGTGCTTAGCGCTTGGGCTTTGGGAGTCCCTCCGGAGTCTGTACACATCCCCAGTGAACGCAGAGTGTTGAGTGTTTTAGGTATTGATTGTTGAGTGCGAGTGATGAGTGATGGAGTGACAGTGCTGTGAGGTTGTATTTATTTGTGTTGTTGCTGCATTGGACTATTTTACTTAGCTCTTCACTATTGCTCAGTTCCTTAGTTATTTCTGTTACTTGCTGAGGTGGTTGTACTCATGCTACACCCTGCACTTTATGTGCAGATTCAGGTGAGTTAGAGTGCGGTGATTGTTGAGTTCAGGCCGGCTATCTGTGGAGATTGCAAGGTAGCTGCTAGCGTCCGCAGGACCTTGTTACGCCTTTTATTATTTCTTCTTTCGGATTGTATTGACAGTTAGACAGTTTCATTTCTTAGTTCATAGATTTAGACGCTCATGACTTAGTGTCACCCCGATGTTTGGGGCTCGTTTCCGTATTTCTAAAATTATATTTAGAGTTGATTTAGTTTATGAGAAATTCAAATGTTGAAATGTTTTATTAAATTCTTATAATCGGTTTAGTAGAAATATTTTGGAAAGTAGGCTTGCCTTGTAACATGATAGGCGCCATCACAACCATGGTTAGATTTTGGGTCGTGACACCGTGTTTCCACTTAACCCAATTAAACCTAATATGTGTAAATACTCCTTGCAATGCGACTTATCAATAAGGTAGTCCAAACATGTGCATGCCAAAGAAATTACAAAATATTGGTCATGCATCCATTTAACACAAGTATCTCTGCCACATGTATCAAATAAGACACTCATATGATATAGCCAAGTATCAATTATAAATCCCATGGATTCTTCTACATGTAAGTTATTCAAAGAAGCACAGAAATTCTCAGAAAGGTCAGAAGATCCCATAAATTCCAAAATACAAATTTCAATACATTCAAGCTCATGATTATAACTTTCCCCAATAATATTCGCAACATCAACGGATTCTACATAATTGCTCAAGCTATCACAGAAAGAGTCATAGATAGGTTCATGAAAGAGTATTTTATCACTAACATCACAATAATCATGCATATCCTCTTTACTAGTAGCAAACACTTTTACAGGCTCACAATCAATATGACTAGAGGAATGACTCCCCATCAAACAACAAAACTCACATTCTAACAATTTACCACATGAAAACTCATTAGACACTTAAATAAGAGAAGAAAGAGCATTTAATTCATTATCAAGCCTCTTCTCATAAATTTCATGCCTCTTTCCACCAAGTTAAAATGCATAATCATCTTTGTCACACTCAATTTCAAAAGGAAGCAAATTACTCTTGCACTTTAACTTAGATATTACAGTTAATGACTTGATATGCATCAAAATATCATCATCCACAAAAGTATAAAATCAACAATATAATAAATAAGAGTATAGTTTATTACCTCCAAAAATACCTTAGGTGTTCTAGAAAGGCCATGAATGTGAATGAACTAATTATACATACCATACTTGGATTTATTTACTAATGGAACAACATCACCTTTTATTCTTTTATGCAATGGCTCTAACTTAGCAATGCCTTTAGGGAACTTTATGTTATAAATCTATAAATAAGGATCAAAATAGTCAAAAGGTTCAACAAAAAAGAAATTAACCAAGTTTTTATCTTCCACCATCCAACAAGAATTGATTTCGCTAAATTCATGTTGGAATCCGATTGGATCCTTTGCTACCATCTCTTGTGCCTCACCTCCCCTTTCAAAAGGTATTTCTACATATGGCTGCACAAAATCACAAGAACTAAAACAAGAAAGATTTAATAGGTTAGGAAGTAAAGAAAATATTTGCTTGCTTACACCCTCTTTGGCTTTTATCACAAGACTAACTTTTCCCTCACCCTTAGGCTCTTTTCACTCACTAAAGTTTTTTTCTTCTTCTTTACTCAAACCCTCTTGTTTTATTCTCTCTCTACCTCAAAGACTTTTCTTATCTCATTGACTTCTTTCTTTTCTTTTCCCTCAAGCTCACTCTTTTTCTCAATTGACATCCCATTCTCTTCACTCAATACAACCTCTCCTTTTTCCTCTGTTGGGATGTCAACCTGCACTCCCTTACTCCTTTTATTCTTTTCTCTCTCATATTTTTCCATATTCTCTTTAACAGTATTTTCATCTTCATATATTTGTGAGGGAGTCAAAGGTCCAAGAATAAGTTTCTTCCCGTTAACCTCAAAAGAGTATCTATTTTTTCATATTATATGAAGCTCTTCTATAGGCATACCATGGCTTTCCCAACAAGATCTGATAATTATTCATGGGAATCACATCACACCAGATCGCATCCTCATACCTTCCAATAGAAAATAATAATAACACTCTTTTATCTACCTTTACTCCTCTCACCATGTAGGGTTCTATTCCGTATACTGTAAATTCGACTTTTCAAGTTGTTGAGTCATAGCTCGCCTCCTTTCACTATAACTACCTATTTGAAATATCTTAAACAAAGATTAGAAGAATTATGTATCTCTCAAATTGTGGCTTTTTCCTCTAATGTTCTCGCCTCTCTTGCCTTTCTCCACTCAAAGCAACTCTTGATCGTTAAACTTTAGATTTATTAATAAACCTTACTAGTCACAATCCTTAGTGATAAGAATGTGGGGTTAGAAAAAGAAAAGGAAAGTGAAGGACCAAACCTTGGAAGAATAGGAATTGGTTATGTAGAAAAAATAAAGAAAGAATTTAGGAAACCCAAAACCCACAAGAATAAGGAAAGAAGTTACCTTAATCTTCAAGAACTAGGATCCCCTCTTCTTGTTTCCCTTCTTGACTTGGAAACCAAATAACACTTGAATTCTACAAATAATAATGAGTCATAATACTTTTCTTTTGGCTTATTTTCATTTATTTATTTTGGGTGCTTTTTTATTTTTGGTTTTGTTTTGCTCAAGAACCTCCCAAGATTATCAAGATTGAAATCTTGATTAGCCTATGCTCTGATACCACTTGATAACAATATGATAGGGGTTCAAGAATTACTAAAAGAAATCAAAAAACATACGGAAGCTAAAAGAAAATAAAGAAACAAAAAAAAGACGGAAAATTAAAGATAGATTGAATTCAAGAAAGAGTTTCTTGAATTCAAGAATTCTATTCTTGAAGTTGAATCCTAACAACAACAATTAGCTAACAAAGAACTAATCATCTTTGGTAGAGAATTAAAAACAAGAGATAGATTTTAACGTACGGATATAACATCTTATTTCCGAGCTTATATCAATTTACTTATGGCGTACTTCCATGTACGAAAACATGGGGTGTAACAATCAATATTACAATTCAGAAAGAGAAATATAAGCCTTTTGAGTTATCTTCAACAATAACAGATGTATGTACAGTCGGCGACACCCATCTCAGTTATGCCCTATGGAAGCTAACAAATATGGTTTAAAAGAAGGACGGGATATCGGGATCCGACTGGTGTTAGAGTAACCCAAAATGATGGATGGATTGTTTGCGTTAGTTGACATTTCTGAAGAGTATTGCAAATTTGCTAATGAATCTCCTTGTGAGACACCCAGAGGTGCACTCTAAAATAGTATAGCTAGATACGAATACTAGAGTGTTCAATTCTTTTTTTACAAAGACATGCTCTGAAATCCTAGAAGAGATAAATATTACCTTAGTGTGGCTCGTTGTTACACCCCATATTTCCGTATGTGGAAGTACGCCATAAGTAAATTGATATAAGGTCGGAAATGAGATATTACATTCCGCATTTTCGTACGTTAAAGTTTCGACGTAAGTTCGGAAATATGATTATTTTGAGATTATAAGGATTATGCTATTTCAAACAAGTAATGAGTAAATTCGGAAAGGTGAGAGGGTAAGCAAATCAAAGAAAATGAATTTTCATCAAAGTTTGACATGTTGGGATAAAATACGTGCCGAACTAAAATACTCGTATTTATGGAGTAATGCCATACAAGGTACCACATGACCATGATAGTAAGGTGTATAAGGTGTGTTAAAAGTGAGTAGTATTTTAAGTAATGTGAGATAATTCTTAATTATGTGAATAATCGGGTAATTATTGATTTTGGTGGGAGATTAACAATTAATTAAGATGTTAATTGGTTGGGAATGGATGAGCTAATACGTGGCAGCCCAAAGAGGCTATGATAGTGAGTCTTAACTCACAAAGAAAGGTGGCATAATTAAGATGACTATGTGGCTTAGTCATACAAAGAGTGGGGCCCACTCTCTTTAATAAAGACTTCAACATAAATCATTAAAATACATATGATACAATTGCACTTTGAAGAGATTTGAAATTGTATAAGGATTGAAGGCAAACGGATGAAGCTTCAATACGTATTTGCAATTCTGAGAGATTTGCAACGGAGTTATACTGTGTAATCGCAACGGGATTTTGCGATTCTAAGAGAGCACGATACAATATTTCTCAAGAATAGAATATGGATTTTTTCCTACTCTGATCTTGCCGTCAAGTGTTTTGTCACAATTAACGTGTGTTAGAGGGATTTTCAAGAGAATCGGTTCAGGTATGATAAGGCTATCCATTCTTTCTTTTTGGCATGATCCAAATGATACAAATGAAACGAGCAAAATATGCAACTTTCATAAATAACTCTATTCATAGAAATACTATGGGTGTCTATATTCTTGATTCCCCATGTGTCTTATTATTCTATCATCTGTTCATGGGTATCAGAAAATACGTAAATTGATAAAGTTTATTTCATGACTTTAATCAAAGACATAATGGTACTATTACGTTCTGAGAGATTATTGACATAATGGTACTATTCATATGCATTTCATTCATTTATATATGTACATTGACCCATGACCAGATGGTTTATATACGCATATATATATATATATTATATGTATATGGGATATGGAAAAAGGTTACGGCGTTATATACGCACCACCACCTAATCAGCTGGTATACGCTGATGATTTACCCATAGTGGCCGAGATGCTATGCTGGGATGCCTAAGAGGCTTGATGATGTTATGAACGCATATACCTATGCATGGTATGACATGTATACGCATATGCATTGTAAATATAAATGATTCACAGATCTATTCAGATACACATGTTGAGTCTTATACTCCATGTTTCTCTCATGTCTATTGTTTACTGATTTTCATTCCTTAAATACTCGGTACATTATTTGTACTGACATCTCTTTTGCCTGGGGATGCTGCGTTTCATTCCCGCAGGTCCCGTTAGACAAGTTGAGAGTCCTCCAAATAGGCTATCAGCTCAGCGGAAGGTGTCGATGCACTCCATTTGCTCTGGAGTTGCTTGTTTGGTCTGTATGATTTAGACGTGTATTGTTTGGTATTGCGGAGCACTGTCCCAATCTTTATGACAATTATGTATTCTTAGAGGCTTGTAGATAGCTGTCATGTATGTAAAAGATTGTATGCCTTGTCGGCCTATGTTCAGTGTACAAGTGGTTATTGATAACGACTAGGTCAGGAATCCAAACTAGAGTAAGAATTTGAGAAGTAAATGAGGAGGCAATAACAATAAGAAATTGAACAAATAGAACTAAAGGGTAGAAAATAAAGGATATGGAAAAATTAAAGGAAAGAATTCAAAGAACTTCCAAGAACGCAAGTTCTATAGCCTTGACAAGATCAAAGCAACAACGTCTCGATTTATTGAAGAAATCAAACTTCTTTACATAAAAGAAAATTAAAATAATAGATTCAGATCTTGACCGCTTTACGAGTAACTTGAGATAATAATTAATAACTAGTATTAATCGCCTTCTAAGAATACCACAAAGGAATCAAAGATATCACAATAGAGAAGTAATCTTACTACCTTGAACTATGAACTAGTAAAGGTTGAAAGATAAATCTCAAAGCATAAGTAACAAAGGTTTAAAACAACTCTCAAAGTATGATATACTTAATCAATAATGGAGTGTCTCAATGAATGAGAAGAACTCCTTATTTATAGGAGTACTAAGGCACAAAAAGTCCTTGAAATTAGATAGGGCGGTTGCTAAGGCATAAAAGGTCGTTACAATTAGGTGGGTGGTTGCTAAGGAGAAAGAAAAGTCATTAAATTAGGTGGGGGTGGCCAAATCCCTTTAGGGAAGATTTGGACCTTAAAACTACTAGTTTGGGCTTTTGGTTTGCACTCCAATTGGGATCCTTTTGAAACATCCCCTTTTAGATCTCTTTTAAGCTCATTTTGAGGCCCTTTGGTGGCTTTCAAGGGTTGATTTGGTGGCCCAATCTTCCTCCTCTTGGACTTCAATTTGGATCACTAAATAATTGTAAAACTTGGATAATTCATCTACTTTGGGATTGAGCTCTTCCTCTACATTTAAAAGCTTCTTTATTTGCCATTGAAGTCCAGGAACCTTAGTCTGCAACTCTTTAGCTAGAGATCTTGTAAATGGCCTTAGAACTTCCAAAACTCTTTCCTTGATGCTATCGGTTATTTTGGTCTTATAGGCCCGTATGTCCTATGTATAAGTTGGTATTACATGTTGTATTCTACTTATCTCACGGCAGCCTCTCCGGCTCAGTTATCTATGATAGTATGATACGAAAAGATACATTATGTTGGTACTCAGTTGAGCAAGGTACCGGGTGCCCATCGTGACCCATCGGTTTGGGTCGTGACAAAAGTGGTATCAGAGCGGTTCTATCCTAGGGAGTCTACAAGTTGTGTCTAGTACAGTCTTGTTTATGGGTGTGTTGTGCACCACACTTATAAGCATGAGGCTACAAGGAATTTAGACTGTCAGTCTTTCTTCTTACTCTAGATCGTGTAGTAGAGCTCAGTTCTAAGAACTCTATTTTCTAAACTCTATCTTATTCATAATACGACGATGCCTACACCTAGAAAGACAGTTGGTAAGGGATTGAATGCGGTTGTGGAAGAGTTGAGTCAGAGGAACTCGATTTTGCATCATGCTTATGATGAGTAAATGTAAGGTCTCCAGCAGATTGTGTGTGTACTAAGACGTGTGAGCTTCTGTAAAAACAGCCCTAAGGCATGAATATCTATCCACCCATATGGTAAAAAGTAATGAGAGATTTAGAAGGTAGATCACAAGCTTCAACAAGTAAAAGAAGCAAGGTGAGAAGGGTACGAGGTATCCAGTTAATGAAGATTATCGGTATTTACAATTCAGGAAGAAAAATGTAAGAATTTTGAGTTACCTTCAACAATAACAACGGTATGTACAATTTGCCACACCCATCCCATTTATGCCCTATAGGGGTTAACAGAAGTAGTATAAGAGAAGGACGGATATCAGGATCCGGCTAGGGTTAGAGTAACCCAAAATGATAGATGGATTGTTTGCATTAGTTTACCTTTCCGAAGGATGTTGCAAATGTGCTAAAAGATCTTCTTGTGAGACACCCAGATGGTGCACTCTAAAATAGTACAACTAAATATGAGTACTACAAAGATAGGTACTGGAAGCCTAGAAGTGATAAATATTATCTTATTATGTGGCTCCCGTACCTAGTAGAGAGAGAATGTTAGGCAATCCAAAGAGCTAGTGAATGGAGCAAGGGGAGCTAAAAGCAAGAGAATGTCTTGCTGAAGTTTTTAGAATAAAATAATAGATAGAGATATCGGCAGGGAAATAAAAAGAGAGTTAATGAAGCATTATAAGTAAGATGTGATACATGGATGACAACGGTAGATCAAAAGATGAGAGTATTACAGAGTCTATATAGTCAAGTGAAGGAAAAGACGAGAGGTGGCAGGCCTTGAGACAACAAAATAGTATACCATAAAGTCATATCCTCATTTCGAGAAATAAGTTTGTGACTCCAACGCGACTACCAGAAGGAAAAGTTAGACCCCAGAGTAATAAAAATCAATATGGGCTAGTGAACAAGATAAACTAAACATGAATTGGGCACTGAATGATTTGATAAAGGTTGACATCATGAGAATTTCAGATTGCGTTCTAATAGAATGGACAACAGAAGAAGATTCATGTGAAATTCAGAGAATGGTCATTCAGGAAGACGCCTCCCTAAAGCAAGCAATGTGAGCAAAGTTAACCTTAAGGGACTGTATGTGCCAGTTGCACTAAGTGTCACCATCGCGTAAGGAATTTTGTTATCCTTGGTACAGAAGGATTACCGCAAGGAGAGTAAGGGTCATCGATGATGTGATAGGATGCCAAAGATGAAGAGGTAAAACATCTATAGGTAGGTCGTCATAGCTCCAACTCTTAGTACTCCCCTAAAGGGGGGAATATGGAGTGATGTGGTATTAAGTCAGAATTAAGTGATTTTAGTAATTATGGAATGGTAACGGAAGAATGCGATAAAAAAAATGAAAAAGGGATGAGATTGCACTTATTCAAAGCCTACATATATGCTACGATTCCAGAACATTATACAAATACGACGTCAAGGAAAGGAAGTAAGGGTTTCTACCCGAGATGTTATTGATAGATAAGGAGCTAGTGCGAGACGTAAGTTAAGACAAAGGAAATATCCCAAGATAAATTAAAATATTGATATGAGAATGGGCCAACGAGTAGTTAGTAATTGAATCAGGAAGAGACTAGTTATGGCTAAACAGGAGGTTACAGACGAGTCAGCATATCGTGCTAGATAAACATAGTGAAACCCAATATAGTGAATTCAGCCTCGCAGTAATGTCATTGTAATACTTGAGAAATATTCAGATAGGAGTTGGGGTACTTAAAGGTATCGTATGAGTATTACGAGAATAAAAAAGAGTGCCACTGGGAAGACAGTCAAAATATCAGTTCATAAGCAACCCTACAAGCACAAAGGCGTGGAAGTAAGTAACTACAGATAATTATAGGCGAGGAAGAACATCAAAATTTCCGTCGAGTATACGATGTAATAAGCTCGCAGTTTCACAAAAGTCAGAGGGTCTTCCCTAAGTACTACAATGAAAGACTAGCTGAGGAAATAAGGAAGAAGGCTTCAACCTAAGCACAATAACCTAAAAAGGAAATGGTCATGTAAAACCAGTCTCACTATAACATTGTATGCACTCTATAAGAAAGTGGCATCTACCGTGGCTAATGAACGGGAAGTAAAAGCAACAGTAATACTCGAGATCAAATGAGTTGCACATGGGAACTAAGATAAACTAAGTATGCACGCAACAAGGGGGCAGAAAGTGATAACAACAATATCAGGAATCCAAACTAGAGTAAGAATTTGAGAAGTAAATGCGGAAGCAATAACAATAAGGAATTGAACAACTAAAACTAAAGGGCAGAAAATAAAGGATATGGGAAAATTCAAGGAAATAATTCCAAGAACTTCCAAGAACGCAAGTTCTATAGCCTTGACAAGATCAAAGCAACAACGTCTTGATTTACTTAATCAATAATGAAGTGTCTCAATGAATGAGAAGAGCTCCTTATTTATAGGAGTATTAAGGCATAAAAAGTCCTTAAATTTAGGTAGGGTGGTTGATAAGGTATACAAAGTCATTACAATTAGGTAGGATGGTTGCTAAGGAGTAAGAAAAGTCATTACAATTAGGTGGNCAATGAATGAGAAGAACTCCTTATTTATAGGAGTACTAAGGCACAAAAAGTCCTTAAAATTAGGTAGGGTGGTTGCTAAGGCATAAAAAGTCATTACAATTAGGTAGGATGGTTGCTAAGGAGTAAGAAAAGTCATTACAATTAGGTGGGGGCGGCAAAATCCTTTTGGGGAAGATTTGGACCTTAAAACTACTAGTTTGGGCCATTGGTTTGAACTCCAATTGGGCTCCTTTTGAAACACCCCCTTTTGGACCTCTTTTAAGCTCATTTTGAGCCTCTTTGGTGGACTTCAAGGGCTGATTTGGTGGACCAATCTTCCTCCTCTTGGACTTCAATTTGGATCACCAAATAATTGTAAAACTTGGATAATTCATCTACTTTGGGCTTGAGCTCTTCCTCTATAATTAAAAGCTTCTTTATTTGCCATTGAAGTCCAGCAACCTTAGAGTGCAACTCTTTAGCTTGAGATCTTGTAAATGGCCTTGGAGCTTCCAAAACTCTATCCTTGTCCTTGATGCTATCAT
>AWOL01S0024904.1:5620-35992 GCA_000715115.1 Nicotiana otophora | reverse complement strand
TTAGCAAAGAACCAAGTTTATCATGCAAGGACGAAGCACATTGGTGTTCGATATCACTTTGTACGAGATATTATAGAAGAAGGTGGAGTCATGGTGCAGAAAATTCGGACTACAGACAACCCTGCCGATATGCTAACAAAAGTAGTGACTGCGATCAAGTTTCAACATTGTTTGAACTTGATCAATATTGTTGAACTTTGAAGATTGGAGTTGAAGACACAATCAAAATTTATCAGTAAGAGAAAATTGCAAAAGTGAAATCTTGCCAAGGTGGAGATTTGTTGAATTTTGACAAGATTAATGTGAACTAGTGTGAACATTTGAAGCCTCCTTTTAGGAAGAAACTGGTAGATGCATTTTTTCATGCATTTACATTGCATGTTCACACTTAATATGATGCCATGCATGACATTATTAAGGCCATTTCTCTTCTATAAATAGCAAGAGTTTTGTTCATTTGTAGATATCTCTCACTTGCCTTCTTATCTCCTAAGGCATTTGAATCTTCTTTCTCTCTTGTAGTATTTCACTTGTATTTTTGGAGTGAAATAAATTTGAGTTGATTGTGTCCGAGGACTAGGCAAAAATCAAATTTTGCCGAACCTCGTTAATTTCTGGTGTTCGTTTTATTATTGTCTCATTTACTATTTATTAACTACCTTTAGATATAGTAGTTGTGATTTAATCACTCTCTATATATTCGACTTCCGCAACAGTTTTTACTCCTAGTTTATACCAGAAGGGATCATATCACAGCTTGAGCATGAGCTACTATTGGTGAGATATCCTTAAAGACAATGTCTATAACACGGCTCAAGCTTCAATGATTATTATAATATTCCAACAGAGAATGACAAGTGATAATGGTTCATTCGTCGACCTCCAACAACTGCAAATGAGCATATACTAAAATAATGTAGCTCTGACAGAAGTACTAGAGCTTAATTCTCTTAACCTCTAAAAGCAGTGGAACCAGTTCAGAGAGCTCCATTGTTTGCTAAGGCTTGATTTCAGTATATGTAGGAGGTAATGGCTACTGTCAGAGGCGGATGCAGCATTGTGGCACCGGGTTCATTTGAACTCAATACTTTTGACGGAGCATAAATCTGGATCCACTCCTTACCACCAGTATATACTTTGTCTGGTTAAGAGGAATGACAGAGCTTTCAAGCACATATCTCGACTAGGGAAATATGTGTTCTGCAAACAGTTATACTACCAGAAGCTCAGGCCAATGAGATTTGAAAAATACCTAGGAACTTATAAGAGTAGATCGGAAGTTAGCCCTTGTTTAGGCCTTCCACGACCCGTTCTCTGTTAGAACTTCTTTGTTTTGGCAGCAAGGGCGCATATAGTGAATAAGCTATGCGTTCTTCTGAACCCAATAGCTTTGACTTACAACATATATATGTGTTAAAAGACTCACTAGATAAGTACAAATAATAGGTTTCGAACCAGGGAAATTAGACAGAATGTAGTATAATTTTGAATTCGAACTCATAAACTTCAAATCTTGGATTCGCCTATGTTTGGCAGTATCTGCGCTGCTTCTTTCAAAATGCTACACTCTACTTCAACAGAATCATAGAATATATTATTTACAAAAAAATTAAAAAACAAATAGTTAACATTATATGGGAAAACAAAAAGATGCAAACTACATGCAGCATAAATTTTTTTCTACCGCAGCAGTACACATAATTTGAGGCCAAAAGCTGAAATTATGAACAGAAAAATACCAAACACAGTGTATCAAGTCATCTACTGAACATCATCACAAGTCAAAGATCAAATTTATAGAGCTGCACATCTTTTAATTGACATGTCCAAGGCTTGCTTCCACAAGAAGTAGAACGACTTGAATTCTTCATATACATTAAATGATTGTTGAAATATGTAATCATTTGCTTAGTTGAGAATAAGTTGAGTTTCCTAGGATGACAACTCCATAGT
Source organism: Nicotiana otophora (assembly GCA_000715115.1). Lineage (NCBI taxonomy): Eukaryota > Viridiplantae > Streptophyta > Magnoliopsida > Solanales > Solanaceae > Nicotiana > Nicotiana otophora. The sequence goes on along the minus strand of AWOL01S0024904.1, from coordinate 34,039 downwards.
AAAGCATCCGCGAAACTTGGGAACTTAAGTGACCCAATTCAATGCACATCTAACACATCAACTTGTGGGATAGCAAATATTCCGCGGTAAGGATCCCAATTTTCCAAGTCGATTTTAATGCAGCTTGGAAAATGAAGGGTAACATGAGACCAAGAGTTCGAGTTAAATAGAAAGTTCCTCAATTTACGAAACCATAAATCACTTAAATTCTCGCGGCTATATAATTCTAGTCGCGAGTGCTTCAATGGGCCAAATGTTTTTGTAGTTTTAAGCACAGGAATTTCATTTCCGACATAGTCAAGTGATTCCAAGTTTGGAGCATCAATCACCGTTGTGCCACTACAACAACGAATCTCCAAGTTCTTAAGAGATTGACTCTCGCAAACTTTAAACTTTTCTTAACCCTATACTAACGATGTTATCTAACATCAAACTCTCAAGGAATTGACATCTAGAAGTAAGGTGCGCGAGAAATCCATCAGATATCCTCACAGACGATAGCTTTAAAGATTTCAGATTCTGACATGCACCAATATCCAACATAAGGGTCTTTTCCGCAAGACCACAAAAAACTAAGTGTTCAAGAGTTGGTGCTTGAATTTCAACAGGCTGTTTTTTATCTACTAATTTGATGTGCTTTTGAGCTCTTTATTTACTGAGATGCCTACACCTTCCCCATGTCTAATTTTTACTTTATAGATGCAAGGTAAATGGACTACCACTCCAACTCTCCAAGGACAATTCTGCCAAACTAAATGTTGAAACAGAGAGTAGTTTTCAAAATAATAAGTGGAGAAGTTAGAGCCTTCGTGTGCAATCTCTAGGGAGATAAGTACTTGAAAAGACTCAAATTATTGGTGAAGGTGCATTTCATGCCTTAGATATTTAAGAAGAGTCGTTCTTTATTTTATTTTTTTTGGTTTCCCATTCGGTGTCTGGTACCCGCATTGGAACCCGACTATATTCGGATTTGTGCCGGGTAGGGCCTCATTCGGGGAGAAGCGCTCCCTACCAAGTATTTTTCCGTACCCAGGGCTCAAACCCCAAACCTCTGGTTAAGGGAGGAGCAGCCCCATCCTCAGCACCACATCCTTGAGATTTAAGAAGAGTCGTTCTTTATAGTTATCATACTCCACTAAAATATACTATCTAGTTGTAGGCAGACAAGAATTGGCCACCAAATAGTAGTAAGAATCTATTGAATTCAATATGATCATTAGATAAGTGAATGAGTCATCAACTCCTATTTACTGCATATAAATAACAGAACAAGACTTCTTTGAGCAACCTTCAACAATCACAACTCACAGTGCTGCAATCCTCACATGGAGTTTCAGGGTGAAATTAGAAAAAAGCAGATATTCTAGTACCATAATTCACATGTTGACAAAAAATGTAGGTCAAAGCAATACTTGCAATTAGCAGGCAAATTGATCCCCAAAAGATGAAGTGGAAGAGAAGACTCTTGGGGGGCAATTGCTAAACAGGGTAGAGTTGCTTAAAGAGGACTTTGACAAAGTGTGTAAACTACCTAACTCCTTAGATGGCCTTAAGCATTGAGCTTGATTTAGTTGCTTTAGTTCAATTGCTCTTAATTTTGGTTTCAATAGACTTAATCTTTTTCAACCCAATACAATGCTTAATAGTGAAACTAACAATCATGGGACAAGTAGTGACCAGAGTTTGAAGCATGTTGTCGTCTAAACGGACACCTAATAGAGAAAGCTTTCTCAACGAATCGCAATAATTAGACACAGGGCCACTAGATAACGAAAGCTGCATGAGATCACAATCCTTCAAAACCAATTTTCTTAAAGATTTTGCGCTCAAGATAGTGAAAACATGAGGCAACGGGTATAATACACGACCAAAGTCAACATATCCAAACTCGAGATGGTTTACACCATTCTGAAAAGCGATTTTAAGCCACTTATCAATCAGGGGAAGAACTTCACCGGAACCGAAAATAGATAAATTAAACTTCTCTATAGGGATCTTTTTGTCCCTATATCTTTCCAAGATTTCATCCACTTTTTTTATGTGTTTGAAATCATAAACTCTGAATTCCAAATTGGGATGTGTTAACCAAGCTTGTAACCATGTTTTTGAGAGAATGGTCAATCGGGCTGCTTCTTTATAGCCAAAGTGGGAGAGTACAGTGTGAATAAGACAATCAGGCAACATGTCTGCTAACGTTGTTTGGGGTTTAGAAGATGCTATGCGTTGGGTTTTTAATCTTAAATGTAGCTTAAAAGAGAGTGAATGGAAAATGGAGGGAAATTGAAAATATTTGAGACTTCCCTCCTTGACAAAGGGACATTGTCCCATATTGGAAGAGGAAAAGATTTTTGATGGGTATATATACAATTGCTCTTCTTCTAGCTCTTAAAGAGTTAAGAAGAAGGCAAGCCTCGCGCCGTCATCATTCGGCTTTGGATGACAGATTGATTGATTTTTTGGATCAAATTTATTTGTTAATAGTAAATATTAACATAAATATTATTAAATATTCAATTTTTTGTAAACGAAATATTAATATTAAATCCAACGGAATAGTATATGCCCTTCGCTTTTTGTAAAAGTCATTTACGTTATGGTCGTTTTACACAAACAACCCTTCTGAAGAGTTGCACCTCTTTAGTTTTGAAGAGTTGCACCCCTTTAGTTTAAGCTCAACATTGGCTATAAATACCAGTTCATTCTCTCAGATTTTTAATACGAATTTCTGAGTTCTCCTCCTTTCTTTTGCATTGTTTTAACTACAAAGAAAGCAACAGTAAGTGTGATTTGCTACCGATCTTTGTATTCGCTGAAACACTGGGGTTTGAAGTACCGCTACACCAGTTTGTAATTCGTTCTATCCTGAGAGAAAATAATCCACAACCTTGGGTTCTAGGAGGAAATTAAATTCCTTAAGAAAACACTGTGAATTCAGTGGGCTCGGATTAAATTCGGTTTCTTTTATATTTCTATTTATATGTTATTTTATCTTCTCCAGAATTATTTTACAAATACAGCTTACTATCAAGCTTAAGGAATTTAAAATTTTCTGTATTTGTGTTATACTCACTATTCTGGAGACTAAAACCTTTGTAGTTTTCTACTCTATTGGAGATTAAGATCTACGTGATTTTAACGTTTGTTTGTGTCATTCTTTTACAGAAATGACGAATGACAACGGGAACCAGACTGTTCCTATGGTGATTGCCAATGCATCGACAAGCCGAACAACACTGGCATTGGCACCGACAGAAAAACTCGAAAATTTTTTTGGGATTAATTTCAAGCGATGGCAGAAGATGTTCTTCTACTTGATGACTTTAAGTCTGCAGAAGTTCATTAAGGAAGATGTTATTGTTCTGCCCGATGAAACCCCAGAAAATGAACGCTTTCTCGTGACTGAGTCGTGGAAGCATTCTGATTTTCTATGCAAGAATTATATTCTTAGCGGACTGGAAGACGATCTGTATAACATCTATAGTAATGTGGAGACGTCAAAACAACCGTGGATAGCGCTTGAAAGGAAATACAAAACGAAAAATGCCGGGTTAAAGAAATTCGTTGCCGCTAAATTTTTAGACTACAAAATGGTAGATAACAAGTCTGTTATTACCCAAGTCTAGGAATTACAAGTGATTATTCACGATCTCCTTGCTGAAGGTATAAGTCAAATTAATACTAATGTTGAAAGTACTAATTTTATTGTTTCTATTAACAGAATTTTCATTGAAGGTCTTGTCATCAATGAAGCATTCCAAGTTGCAGCGATGATTGAGAAGTTGCCTCCTTTGTGGAAGGACTTCAAAAACTACTTGAAACACAAAAGCAAGGAGATGTCCCTTGAATATCTCATTGTTCGGTTGAGAATCGAAGAGGACAACAAAGCTGCTGAAAAGAAAGGCCGTGGAAACTCAACAATAATGGGAGCAAACATTGTTGAGGATACTCCTCAAAGTAATAGAAAGAGGACGAAGGCTTCTGGACCGAAAAGCAACCCAAGCAAGAAGCGGTTCAACAAAAATTGCTACAACTATGAAAAAGCTGGACACAGATCTGCAGATTGTCGTGCTCCAAAGAAAGACAAGAAGAAGGGTCAAGCAAACATGGTTGAAAAGCACGAAGATATTGATGACTTATGTGTTATGCTTTCTGAATACAACCTGGTAGAAAATCCTAAGGAGTGGTGAATTGATTCTGGAGCCACTCGCCATATTTGTGTTATTAGAGAAGTGTTTGCTACATATGCTCCTGTTGGACCAGAAGAGACGCTTTCTATGGAAAATTCTGCAACGGCCAAAATTGAAGGATGTGAGAAGATATTTCTGAAAATGACTTCTGGTAAGGTGGTGACTTTGAACAAAGTCCTTCATGTTCTAGAGATTAGAAGGAACTTAGTCTATGCTGGACTTCTTGTTAAGAACAGGTTTAAGTATGTTTTTATATCCAATAAGGTTGTAATAAGTAAGAATGAGATGTTTGTAGGAAAAAGGTTACCTCACTGAGGGCCTTTTCAAGCTGAATGTAATGGTTGTTGATAATAATAATAAAATTTCAGCTTCTTCTTACTTATTTGAGTCAAATGAATTATGGCATATACGTTTAGGTCATGTCAATTATAAAACCTTGCGAAAAATAATTAATTTGGAAGTATTGACTATGTTTGAATGCGACAAATCAAAATGTCAAATATGTGTGGANAATGTCCTTCATGTTCCCGAAATGAGAAAGAATTTAGTCTCCACTGGACTTCTTGTTAAGCACGGTTTTAAGTGCGTTTTTGTATCCAACAAGGTTGTAATTAGTAAGAATGGAATATTTTTGGGAAAAGGTTACCTCACCGAGGGCCTTTTCAATCTCAATGTAATGGTTGTTGAAAATAATAATAATATTCCAGCTTCTTCTTACTTACTTGAGTCAAATGATTTATGGCATGTGCGTTTGGGTCATGTCAATTATAAAACCTTGCGGAAAATGATTAACTTGGAAGTACTGCCCAAGTTTGAATGCGAAAAATCAAAATGTCAAATATGTGTGGAATGTAAGTATGTTAAACATCCTTATAAATCAGTTGAAAGGAATTCAAATCCTTTAGACTTAATTCACATAGATATTTGCGACATGGAGTCAATACTATCTCGCGGTAGAAAGAAGTATTTCATAACTTTTATTGACGACAATACTCAATATTGTTATGTTTACTTACTTAATAGTAAAGATGAAAAAATAGACGCATTCAGGCAATACAAAAATGAAGTTGAAACGCAACTTAAAAAGAAAATTAAAATGATAAGAAGCGATATGGGTGGTGAATATAAATCTCCTTTTGAAGAAATATATTTAGAATATGGAATTATTCATCAAACAACGGCTCCTTACATGACCAAATCCAATGGGATTGCGGAAAGAAAGAATAGTTCATTAAAGAAGATGATGAATGCATTATTGATAAGTTATGATTTGCCACAGAACTTGTGGGGGGAAGCCATTCTTACGGTTAACTGGATACTAAATCGAGTACTCTATAGCAAAACACAATCCATTTCATATAAAAAATGGAAAGGAAGGAAGCCCAACTTGAATTATTTTAAAGTGTGGGGGTGTTTGGCAAAAGTGCAAGTTCCTAAACCCAAAAGGGTAAAGATAGGACCGAAAACCGTTGATTGTGTTTTCATAGGATATGCGACCAATAGTAAAGCATATCGATTTCTGGTTCATAAATCAAAAAATCGCAACATTCATAATAATATGGTTATAGAATCAGATAATGTTGAGTTCTTTGAAAATATATATCCGTATAAAAAAGAATGTGAGTCGATTGGTGAAGCATCTAAACAACGTCGGGAAAACAAAAGAAAGTACATTTAATCAGGAGGATTCAAGACGTAGTAAACGTCAAAGAACTTCTACTTCATTTGGACCAGATTTTGTGACTTTCTTATTGGAAAATGAGCCTCGAATATTTAAAGAAGCTATGTCTTCTTCGGAATCATTATTTTGGAAAGAGGCAGTCAATAGTGAAATAGAATCCATATTGAACAACCATACATGGGAATTGGTTGATCTTCCTCCTGGAAATAAACCTTTGGGTTCTAAATGGATTTTTAAGAGAAAAATCAAAGATGATGGCACTATTGATAAATTCAAGGCAAGACTTGTAGTCAAAGGGTATAGACAACGAGAAGGTCTTGATTATTTTGATACATAATCTCCAGTTACAAGAATTACGTCCATACGAATGTTAGTAGTATTAGCTGCAGTTTATGGTCTTGAAATTCATCAAATAGAGTTAAGACGACCTTCTTAAATGAAGATTTGGAGGAAGAAATCTACATGGAACAACATGAAGGGTTTGTGGTTCCAGGTAAAGAAAAGAAGGTGTGTAGACTTGTTAAGTCCCTTTACGGACTAAAACAAGCACCCAAACAATGGCATGCGAAATTTGACCAAACAATGTTGTCAAATGGTTTTAAGATAAATGAATGTGATAAATGCGTGTACATTAAAAATGTTCCAAATCACATAGTCATTGTTTGCCTATATGTGGATGATATGTTGATAATGAGTAATGACATTGCCAACATAAATGCGACTAAGCGTATGCTAACTAGCAAGTTTGATATGAAGGACTTGGGAGTTGCTGATTTAATTCTGGGGATTAAGATCCATAGAACTCTTCAAGGTCTGGCATTGTTACAATCTCATTATATTAAGACAGTGCTTGAAAAATTCAAGCACTTAGGGTTTAAAGTTGCAAAGACTCCAATTGACGTGAATCTTGCATTAGCAAAGAACAAAGGCCAAAGCATATCACAATTGGATTATGCTCGTGTGTTGGGATGCTTAATATATATCATGAATTATACACGACCAGATATAGCTTGTGCTATAAGTAAATTGAGTCGATACACGAGCAATCCAGGTCAATCTCATTGGATGGCAATGAAACGAGTTTTGGGATATTTAGAACATACCCAGGACTTTGCTTTGCACTACAATAAATATCCTGTGGTGATTGAGAGATATTGTGATGCAAATTGGATCACCGGTTCAACTGATTTTAAGTCCACAAGTGGATATGTATTCATTATTGGTGAAGGAGAGGTATCTTAGAAGTCGTCCAAGCAAACTTGTATTGACCGCTCTACAATGGAGGCTAAGTTCATAGCCTTAGATAAAGCCGGTGAAGAAGCTGAATGGCTCCGGAATTTCTTGGAAGACATTCCATTTTATCCCAAACCGTTGGCACCAATATGCATACATTGCAATAGTTAAGCTGCAATTGGAAGGGCTGGGAGCGTGATGTATAACGGTAAATCTCGTCATATACGGTGAAGACATAAAACCGTTAGGCAATTACTCACTAAAGGAATTATCACGATTGACTATGTAAAGTCAAGCGATAATGTGTCAGATCCACTTACAAAAGGCCTAACTAGAGAGGTAGTTGAGAAATCATCGAGGGGAATGAGACTATGACCGAGAACAAGCCATTGTGGCGGTAAATCTACCTAGAAGACTGGAGATCCCAAGATCTAGGTTCAAGGAGATAAAAAAAAGACATTAATGGCGATTCAACATTGTCAACTAAAAGTTTGGTCCATTCTCGTGATGAGACAATGTTCAGTACCAAGGATAAAGCATTAAGATTTTTTAATGATTTTTAAATTTGATACGAAGTATATCAAATAGTGTATCTACGGGATGGCACGTTTAAGAATCAACTATGTAAGTGTGAAGTGTTAGTTGCTTCAAGGAGAATTTTGTAAAGGCCAGTTCTCTACGCACTTATGAAATCAGGCGGTGTTCATGGCTGAAACGAACACAACAATGAGAGCCAAAAACAGTTAAGGGTTGGTTGTCTGACTTATGGTTGTCTAGGTATACACCAAAGTTCGATGGTTCAAAGATATCAAATCTACCGATTGACCGAGTATATTCGACATAAGTTCACTACAGAAAGTTCAAAGGGAAACCTACTTATCCAGATGCAATTAATCCTTACTTGTGAATCACACAGTTTTTCATACATATTTCCGTGATATAGCCATTCCCCATTCATGTGGGGGATTGATGGATTTTTAAGCTTAAATGTAGCTTAAAAGAGGGTGAATGAGAAATGGAGGAAAATTGAAAATATTTGAGTTTCCCTCCTTGACAAAAGGACATTGTCCCATATTGGAAGAGGAAAAGGTTTTTGATGGGTATATATACAACTGCTCTTCTTCTAGCTCTTAAAGAGTTAAGAAGAAGGCAAGCCTCGCGCCGCCGTCGTCGTCGTCGCTCTGCTCGGCTTCGGCTTCGGATTTGATCAAATGATTGATTGATTAATTTTTTGGACCAAATTTATTTGTTAATAGTAAATATTAACAGAAATGTTATTAAATATCTAGTTTTTTGTAAACGGAATATTAATATTAAATCCAACGGAACAATATATGCCTTTCGCTTTTTGTGAAAGCCATTTACGTTATGGACGTTTTACACAAATAACCCTTCTGAAGAGTTGCACCTCTTCAATTTTGAAGAGTCGCACCTCTTCAGTTTGAGCTCAGCATTGGCTATAAATACCAGTCCATTCTCTCAGATTTTTAATATAAATTTCTGAGTTCTCCTCCTTTCTTTTGCATTGTTTTAACGACAAAGAAAGCAACAGTAAGTGTGATTTGTTACCGATCTTTGTGTTCGCTGAAACACTGGTGTTTGAAGTACTGCTACACCAGTGTATAATTCGTTCTATCCTGGGAGAAAATAATCACAACCTTGGGTATTAGGAGGGGATTAAATTCCTCAAGGAAGCACTGCANATTAAATCCAACGGAATAGTATATGCCCTTCGCTTTTTGTAAAAGTCATTTACGTTATGGTCGTTTTACACAAACAACCCTTCTGAAGAGTTGCACCTCTTTAGTTTTGAAGAGTTGCACCCCTTTAGTTTAAGCTCAACATTGGCTATAAATACCAGTTCATTCTCTCAGATTTTTAATACGAATTTCTGAGTTCTCCTCCTTTCTTTTGCATTGTTTTAACTACAAAGAAAGCAACAGTAAGTGTGATTTGCTACCGATCTTTGTATTCGCTGAAACACTGGGGTTTGAAGTACCGCTACACCAGTTTGTAATTCGTTCTATCCTGAGAGAAAATAATCCACAACCTTGGGTTCTAGGAGGAAATTAAATTCCTTAAGAAAACACTGCAAATTCAGTGGGCTCGGATTAAATTCGGTTTCTTTTATATTTCTATTTATATGTTATTTTATCTTCTCCAGAATTATTTTACAAATACAGCTTACTATCACTGTGATCATGCAAAATCTTGAAAGTTAGGTGTGATACTTAGAATATATTTATGGTTTTCGAAATAAGTCCTACTTCTAGGAGGAGAAGTAATGAAAACCTTAAATCTTCTAGGAATTATGAAAAAAATATATTTTAATATAAATCTCTAAAAATGCTCTTTACAATAAGAAATTCTACGCACATAAAAAAAAATAGTATTACTCCTATTTATAATAATGTTAAACCTATTTTAACTAGAAATTAGAAAAATTATTCCTACATAATTCTGATGACATCCTAATTAAATATAAATTAAATAAATTTATAAATACCAAATCCTAAACAATTTAGGTTTTTTTACAATGTTAAATTAATTTTTCAACATATCAAGAATGGAGTCTCCTTAAAATGTGAATTTGTAACATGTAAAAATGACTTAATAGTATAAAGTTTCTTTGCACCTATATAACAGTTACATTTCAGTATTACATAATGTATTCTCCTTTTGTTTCCCATCGACAAAAAAATCTGAATATAGCTAAACGTTCTCAGCTCTTGCGAACCATTAAGCTAGTTCTCACGAGAAAAAATAAAAATCACTCATAGATCTTCTAGCGGAATCATTTTGAATACTAAAAATCAAATAATTTCGTTTCATTTACATGATTTTAATTTTTTAAATATTATTATTATTATTTTTTTTTATTATTATTGTTACTATTATTATTATTATTATTATTATTATTATTATTATTATAATATATGAGTAATAAGTAACATAATATGGGAAACACAGATAAGTGTTAAGTGAAATCTATGGGGATCGGAGGTGTATGGGCGAAAACTTCATTCTATGTATTTCACTTAGTCAACGGTAATAAAGCCTTTGATAGTTGTGACGTGTCGTGATGACTTCGAAAGATCGAGGTCAAGGTTGAAGGACGGAGCGACACCGAGGTCGAAGATGACTCAACATATGACGAGGACGGGCTCTCATTCTAGGTGCGAAGCGGCGATCAAACTTAGATCTTAGATTTCCGAAGGAATATTCTAAGGATATTCCCTTTTGTTGTACTATCTAGGCCTCTAGGGTTTCATGGCCCATGTGCGTGTAGATAAGAGGATTCATTGGACTTTTTGTAAAGAATTTTATTAACATTCTCTGTACAAGATTTTCACTTTATTGAATAGAAACAAAGCTTAACTTTACACTTTCATCCCTCTCTCCCGATACAAGAAGGATTGGAATATATGATTGCTTATCATCATACATCCTTGTGAAAAAGACATCCGAGGATCTCATCCTTGTCGGGTTAACTTTGTCGCATCTACTATTTGAAAGCCATTTATTGCTTTCCTTTACATTTTCAAGTCATTATTGCTCCATTATTATCTCAAGTTGTCTTCTTTAATGTTATTTTTTTTACTCGCCTTTAAGTACTAGATCTATCCTTAGATATTAATATTGACTATGATTAGCCCCGTTTTTTCAACAAATCTAATTGTATAAAATCAAAATAAAAATAGGGTCATGCAAGAGGTTTTTCAAATTATTCCTAAAATCATTTTTAAAGGATTTTTGAGGGGAAGCTCTTCTTTCGTCAGCTGTTTCATCATCTCGAGGCCAAGCAAAAGGAGTAAGATTCTTGATAGTAAATATACTTTTTAATCTTTGACTTATAATTTGCCTTTACCAAATTATGTGTCTAACAACCGCTAACAAGTAAAAGCCTTATTGGCTCTTTTATTAGTTACAAAATGGGACAAAACTTGTAGTATATATAGTTTCCCACAAAAGACTTTGTATACGGGTAAAACCGAACTCGACGCTCGATCGAGCTCAACGACATTTAAATGGAAATCGAAGTCACAAGTGATACAGGTCCCGATATCAAAGTTCAGATATCCGACATAGACGGCCGAGATCGGATATGATCGAAAGCGCTATCGAAGCCAGTTCAAGAGCATCAGACCTACCCTCGAGTTTATCGAGGACATAACCGGTTCCATTTTTAATGGCCTCGGAGGAAGCTCCGCCAGCTCAGCTGACAAGGGTCCATAACTCTTGCCACTAACTGATTATTATAGCGTAAATCACGGTATTAGTAAAAAAGGTGGCCAATGGTCAGAAATATACAAATATACATAAAACACTGCGTTACACTTGCTCTTTGAAGTATATTTGATTTCAGGCTTAAAATGGCAAACTCTCAATTAGCACTTCCGCATATCGACAATGAGTCCGGCCACCAAGATGAGAATAACAACATAGTGCCCGGTAACGCATGGCCACTCGCTGATGCCGTCGGAATTCGGGTCGCAGACCCGATTTTTTTGAATTCACATGTGGCCATCGAAACAAACTTGCATACCGACCCTGAAAACAACGTTCATGGTGGAGCCCGATCAGCAGCTCAAAATATACAAAATGCTAAAGAATACGGGATCAGTCTACGCATGATTTTCGAAATGCTTTAAGCTTAACAGGTGGCGATAGCTCAGTTGCAGAGCCAGAGCTAGACTCCGAGCGGAAACAGACCCGATCCACCTCGAGAAATTACTCGCAGAATAGAACCGGCCATAGTAAGGTCAGTTGAATAGCAGTCAGGCACCAACCCCGAAATAATAAAAATGCTTGAAGAGCTGACAAAACGGGTAGAATACGGGGAGAAGAAAATCGAAGCAAACGATAAGAAGGTTGAAACCTATAACTCCAGAGTAGACCAATTTCCGGGAGCACCCCTGGTATTGAAGGGACTAGATGCTAAGAAGTTCGTGTAAAAACCTTTTTCTCCAAGCGGCCCCCAAAGCCGATCCCCAAAAAATTTCGTATGCCTGAAATACCTAAGAATAACAGAACGACTGATCCAAACGAGCATGTAACCTCTTATACATGTGCCATTAAAGGGAACGACTTGGAAGATGACGAGATCGAGTCCGTCCTGTTGAAAACATTCGGGAAAACTCTGTCAAAGGGGGCCATAATATGGTATCATAAATTACCTCCTAATTATATTGACTCATTTTCTATGCTTGCAGATTCTTTCATGAAAGCACATGCAGGTGCCATCAAGGTCGAAACCAGAAAATCGGACCTTTTCAAAGTTAAACAGAGGGATAACGAAACACTCAGGGAATTCTTGTCCCGTTTTCAAATTCTTGTCACTGATGATTAGGATGTTCAGGCTTTCACTCAGGGACTCAATATTCGAAGCTTTATTGCTTCGCGACGGTTGAAGCAAAATTTAATAAAATACCCTGCCACTACCTGGGTCGATGTGCACAATCGGTATCAATCGAAAATCAGAATCGAAGATGGCCAACTTGGAGCCCCTTCAGAGTTTATTTATCCGGCCAGAACCCTCGAAAGAGTCAAGAGAGACACCGATCGCGAGCATGGATCGAACAAAGATCGATATCAACCATATAATGAAGATCGGAGGAGTGGCGGATCAGGACGAAACCATATGAGAAACGAAAGGAGAAATGATCAAGGTAGAAATAATCGGGGGATCATTACCAAAAACGGTTTCGACAGGTCCATCGGGCCTAAAGAAACACCGAGGCTATCGGAGTACAACTTTAGTATAGATACATCAGCCATCGTATCGGCCATCGGGCAGACCAGGGATGCCAAATGGCCTCGACCTCTTCAATCTGACCCAGCTCAAAGAGATCCCCACCTGGTGTGCAAGTACCATGGAACTCATAGTCATAGAACAGAAGATTGTCGACAACTGAGAGAAGAAGTAGCCAGATTATTCAATGATGGGCATCTTCAAGAATTATTGAGCGACAGAGCCAAGACTCACTTTAGAAACATGCATTCTAACAGGCAGATAGAACAAGAAGATACTGAACCTCAACATGTCACTAATATGATCATTGGTGGGGTCGATATCCCACATGAACCAATGTTGAAATGCACCAGTTTGTCCGTCACCAGGGAAAAGCGAACTCGAGAATACGGACCAGAGGGGGTCATGTCATTCAGCGATGAAAATGCAAAAGGAATCATACAACCTCATAATGATGCACTGGTAATATCCGTACTAGTGAATAAAACCACAATTAAACGTGTCTTAATTGATCCAGGTAGCTCAGCCAACATTATTCGGTCGAGGGTTGTATAACAGCTCGGGCTACTAGACAAGATCGTGCCCAAAGTCCAAATCCTAAATGGGTTCAACATGGTATGTGAAACCACTAAAGGGGAGATCACATTACCGATCAATATCGCACGAGTCATACGTGGGACCAAATTTTATGTGATCGAAGGAGACATGAGGTATTATGCCCTTCTCGGAAGGCTATGGATCCACAACATGAGGGAGGTACCCTCAACTCTCCACCAAGTACTAAAATTTCCAGCCCCGGAAGGGATTAAGATGATCTATAGAGAACAACCGGCAGCAAAAGAAATGTTTGTCGTCGAAGAGCTGATTCCGATATCAACACTCAAAACATCAAAGAAACCAAGTTCAAGCTCCGACCTCGAGGCCAAATAGCAATCACCGATACCGACCTCGACACAATCGGATGAGAAAATGATGTTCGAGGGCGATGATTACGGGGTCCCTCAATATTTTATAGTTCCGGATGACTCCGACGCTACCAAATCAACACTCGAAGAGCTGGAGCAGGTTACATTGATCTAACATCTACCCGATCGAAAGGTATACCCGGGCACGAGGTTACCTCCCGAGCTCAGGAAAAGCTTTATTCAATTTCTCTTAGTTAACATCGATTGTTTTGCTTAGTCCGATCTTGACATAACAGGTATCCCACTGGAGGTAACCGTTCACAAGCTAATCATGTACCTAAAAATCACTCTGGTCAAACAGAAGAGGAGACCCCAGTCCGAAATAAAGAATGCTTTCATCAAGGACGAGATATCTAAACTCCTTAAAATAGGATCCATTCGGGAGGTTAAATACTTGGAATGGTTAGAAAACGTGGTAGTAGTCCCTAAGAAAGGGAACAAAATGAGAATGTGCATAGATTATAAAGATTTAAATAAGGCATGTCCCAAAGACTCTTTCCCCTTGCCCAACATTGATCGCATGATCGATGCCACGGCTGGCCACAAGATCCTCGGTTTTCTCGACGCCTATTCCAGGTATAACCAAATATGGATGAACCCGGGCGACTAGGAAAAAACTTCTTTTATCACTAAATACGGCACATACTGCTATAACATAATGCCATTCGGATTAAAAAGCGTTGGTGCTACTTACCAACATTTAGTAAATCGAATGTTCGAGGAAAAGATAGGTAAAACAATGGAAGTTTACATTGATGACATGTTAGTTAAGCCCCTGCGAGCAGAGGACCATTTAAAATACTTGCAGGAAACCTTCGATATATTGAGGAAGTACAACATGAAGCTGAATCCAGAAAAATTTGGTTTCGGAGTCGGGTCCGGCAAATTTCTGGGGTTCATGGTATCCAACAGAGGAATTGAGATTAACCCCGATAAGATCAAGGCTATCTAGGGCATCACTATTGTGGATAATGTAAAGTTCGTACAAAGTATAACCGGACGCATTGCCACCCTGGGGAGATTCATCTTGAGGTCCTCCGATAAAAGCCATCAATTTTTCTCGTTATTGAGAAAGAGAAACAACTTCACATGGACCCCGGAATGCCAACAGACCTTGGAAGAGCTTAAGAACTATCTGTCGAGCCTGTCACTACTTCATACTCCGAGGACGGATGAAAAACTATACTTGTATTTGGCAGTATCAGATGTAGCGGTAAGTGGAGTCCTAATTCGAAAAGAACGAGGTACGCAATTTTTGATTTATTATGTTAGCAGGACCCTAGGTAAGGCTGAAACTAGGTATCCTCACTTAGAAAAATTGGCTCTCGCTTTGCTAAGTGTCTCTAGGAAATTGAAACCATATTTTTAGTGCCATCCCATATGTGTTGTGACACTTTACCCATTACGAAATATAATGCATAAGCCCGAACTCTCGGGACGATTGACCAAATAGGCCATAGAATTTATCGGGTACGATATCGAGTATTAACCTCGGACTGCCATTAAGTCTCAAATATTAGAAGATTTCGTCACCGATTTTACACCGACCCTAATACCCGAGGTCGATAGAGAATTGTTGGCTAACTCGAATACATCCTCGGGAATCTGGACCCTATTTACATACGGTGCCTAGAATGTAAAGGGGTCTGGACTTGGCATCGTGTTAAACCCACCCTCGGGAAACATAATTAGACAATCCATTAGATCTGTGAAATTAACTAACAATGAGGCTGAATATGAGGCCATGATTGCAGGTCTCGAACTCGCCAAAGCTTGGGGGCATAGGTGATCGAGGTTAAATCTGACTCCCTCCTTGTGGTGAATCAAGTTAACGGGACGTTCGAAGTCAGAGAAGAACAAATGCAAAGGTACCTCGATAAACGACATGTAACATTACACCGGTTCAAAGAATGGACTTTACAACATGTGACTCGGGATCAGAATAGCGAGGCCGATGCCCTTGCAAACTTAGGGTCATCGGTAGAAGACGACGAGCTCAGCTCGAAGGCAGTTGTACAACTAAGGAGATCGGTGGTATAAGGAGGCCATGCCGAAATAAACTCCACGATCCTAACCTGGGATTGCAGAAACATATACATCGAATATTTGAAAACAGGGAAATTACACCCAGATCCGAAAGAATCGAAGGCCCTATGCACAAAAACAACCCGATTCAGCCTATCCAAGGATGAGATCTTATTTAGAAGAATGTTCGATGGCCCACTAGCTATATGTCTGGGACCAGGAGACACCGACTACATTCTAAGGAAAATTCACGAGGGCACCTGCGGAAATCACTCAGGTGCCGAATTATTGGTTCGAAAAATAATTAGAGGCGGTTATTATTGGATCGATATAGAAAATAACGCGAAGGAATTCGTACAAAAATGGGACGGATGCCAGATACATGCTCCGATGATACACCAGCCCGGGGAGCCGCTGCATTCGATCTTATCACCATGGCCATTCATGAAATGGGGAATGGACATCGTCGTCCCCCTACCACGGGCACCAGGTAAGGCTCAATTTATTTTATTTATGACTGACTACTTTTCTAAATAGGTTGAAGAACAAGAATACAAGAAGGTCAGGGAAAAGGAAGTCATCAACTTTATCTGGGACCACATCATATGTGATTCGGGATGTCATCCGAGATCGTATGTGATAATAGAAAACAATTTATCGGCAGCAGAGTTACCAAATTTCTCGAAGACCATAAAATCAAAAGGATATTATCAACGCCTTACCACCCCAGTGCGAATGGACAAGCGGAATCGACCAAAAAAATCATTATCCAAAACCTTAAGAAAAGATTGACCGACGCCAAAGGAAAATGGAGAGAGATCCTGCCTGAAGTCCTTTGGGCATATCACACGACCTCGAAATCGAGTACCGGAGCTACACCATTCTCACTGGTTTATGGTGCCGAAGCTCTTATACCGATCGAAGTCGGAGAGCCAAGTATCAGATTTTGATACACAACGAAGGAATCCAATAACGAGGCCATCATGTCCACAAATATCTGGGTATCCGATTAATGTTGGTGCCATCATGTCCACAAATATCACTTTAGCTGTTCAGAAGGATGAGAGATCCTACCCCTACCCGAACTTCCTCACAGAATACTTCAAAGATCAAAAGGTGGAGCCGAGGCAGTATGATACAGAAGTAAAGACCAAGAAGCCTTTATCATGGTACCACCTACAGGGTGCGGACAACCCGAAGTTCAAGGGTAAGGCAACTACCTCCGCTGGCTAGTCTGAGGAGCCTGTGGTAGTAGTTACTTATTCAGCTACTGAGCCTTCCACAACAGTCGGTCCTTCCATCGGGACAGCAGTCATGCCACCACCGTTGTCTTCTAGACCACCAGTTTCATTATTAGTGCCATTATCATTTCCAGCCTCATCTACTTATCCTCAGACAGCGCTGCGATTCTCCCAGATATTGGTGAGTCTCAACAACTGAATGCAGGCAACTACTACAAAGCTGACTGACATATCCAGTGTTTTTGCAGCACAGTCTTCAGCCCCAGCAGCACCACAGGTACCTCCGTCAGTAGAGGAAACATTGAAGAAGATTCTGGACAACCAGAAGACTATCATGGCTACAGTGGTGGCACACGAGAAAGCTATTGAGGATTTGGGCAAACAGGTTAAGAAGTTGCGGAAGTCTCAGGCATCGAAGAGGTCAGTGGGGAAGTTGAGAAAAGAGAATGCCAAGATTGCATCTGCTGGATATCTACCATTAGGCCTGCTTATAGACCCAGCAGCACATGCAGCACCAGCAATAGTACCCGAGGCAGCAGCCGACCAGTCTGAGGAGCCGGTTGCAACTGCCCACATCGCTGAGGAGATGATCTAGATGCTCAGCAACCCAATTATCCCTCAGCCAGGCGATGATGAGATATAGCTAGAGGAGATCGAGGGTGTTGTAGATGCCATGCAGACCGAGACCGCATAGGGTATTTTCTTAACTCTCTACCCTTTCCTGTTCTTAGTTTTGTTAAGCATTGGGGACAATGCTTATTTTCATTTGGGGTGGTCTATTTTGATTGATTGACATTGACATTTGGCCTGTAATAACTTTTATACTATTTGTTTTCTTTTATCTTTATTTTCTCTTTGGTGTATATATATTCTTCCCTCTCATTTGATGTATATATTCATTTCCCTTATGTATATATTCATTTTACTTCAGTTTGTATATTCATTTTACTTTCCGTAGTTTACTTCATAGCTTCTTTAGTTTGTTTTTCTTTAGTAGTATAACTTCTTATCTACTCTAGTAGCTTCTTGTTGATTTGTTAGCTTCTTTTTCATTTTGAGTGAACAATAAACCTTTGGATTTCTTAATTCCACAATCCTTTCTAAAGGTAAATTTTGTGTGAACCAGGTGGCTCTTCCCAACGATGGATGGCGTGACAACTTTCTTAAGGGATTGAGTCTGTTTTATTTTATGTATAGGCAAATATAATAGTAATGAATAAAGGGTCTCAAGAATGCTTCACTTGGTACCAACACATTTACCTATGATCTTATGGTTAAAAATAAGTTGTTGGCAGAAAATAGCTCTAGTTGTGATATTTTGACTCTTGTGTTGACATAAGCAGTCATCAAGTGGTTCAGTCGAGCCATTTGTGATTCTCTATATTAGCTAGGGTTGTTGTGGGCCCTTGACTATGTTCTCTTTAGCAATCCAAAAGCGTGAGAGGTGAGATATTTAGTTACAAGTCCAAGTACCCGTGCTAATAGTCTAGAAATTGCCTCGAATATATTTCTAGGCGAAATTCTAAGCGTAGATTGGCTTGAGAAATGATTGTAGGCTCTCCTTATTCCAATTTGTAGTTTGAAATCTTCCATAACCTACCAATGTGATATCCCTAGTCAACCATTTTGAGCCGAAGCCCTTTTTCTTTCAATAACAACATTGCAAGCCTTTATCCGTTTTGTAATGACCCTCTCTTGGCACCCGATCTTTCCTTAGCATTCTTGAGAAATAATTGTCAAAAACATAAGTTTGGGGGAGAGACAAGAAGCTTGAAGGTGATATAAAGGTACAAAGAAGAGGAAAGAAATGAAGAAAAGGGAAGGCAAAGTAAAGAAAGAAAGAACAAAAAGCAAAATGCCAAAAAGAAAGTGAATAAAGTAAGAAGTTGAAGGGATTAAAAGAAAAGCAAAGATGAAAGGCATGAAGTAAATAGAAAAGGAGAAACATGAATATCATGGCCAAGAAAAAGTGACGTCACGTCTCTCTAGTTCCCCCGAGGAAAAAGAAAATGACTCAAAGAGTCGATAAAGTATGAGCCAAAAAAGAGAAAATGGAGTGCTTAAGGAAAGATGAAACCATTCTATTCCAACAAGTCTTACCTTGGTCCAAAAGCCTTCATTACATCCCGCAAAAGCTCTACATGATTTCAAGATTGAGTGAGCTTATATTAGTAGTGATTTACATGAGGGGCAAGCTTATGGTACTTAAAGCCGGACTTGTGACGTTCTTTTGAGAGAGATGAGCGAACTTTTTACAATCCTTGCTTCGATTGTTTCATTCTAAAGTGAGATTTGCTAATGGAGAGTAAAGGAGGGGGAGTTTGGTATCCACAATGACCTACGTGAAAGAGTAAGCTTCCTTGATTAATAGAGTCAACTCTTGATGCTCTAGTGTCACATTAAAACTATTATACTCAAAAAATCAAATCATTGCGTTGTTGATAATTCATAGTTATTGTCTTGTGGAGGTGAGAATTACCTTATTTGCTTGAGGACAAGTAAAAGCTTAAGTTTGGGGGAGTTGATAAGTAGGGATTTTGACTACTTATTTGCTCTCTTTTACTTTCGTTTTAGACCAAAATTGCTTAAAGGTATTCCCGAAAACTAATGAAATGTACTTGCTTGCGGGAGTGTTGCAATATGAGCCAAAGAAATGAAAATCAACTCAAGAAGGAGTAAATTTGGACAAGGACCAAAACAAGGCAAAAAGGGGCATAGTGCGGACCGCACAAAAGTGAGTGCGGACGCAGAAACTAAGGGCGGCCTCTGACAGAAATTTATGGCAAAATGCGGACCGCACAATTCTAGTGTGGCCGCAGAAGATGAAGTTCAGAGAATTGTATTTTCGGGCCATGAAGAAGAGCGGACCGCACTATTATTGTGTGGCCACAGGATGTCAAGTGAGGCCGCACTCATAATTGTGCGGTCCGCAGAAGAGAAGAATCAGAGAGCCATGTTCAAGTCCAAAATAAAGGAGTATGGACCGCACTATAATTGTGCGGCCGCAGAAGTAAGAGTGCGGCCACACTCATAACTGTGCGGTCCACAGAAGAAGAAGGAGTGTGGCCGCAACCCAGAATTGTGCGGCCGCAGAGATGGAACCTGTCAAGCCCAGTCTACTTGTGCGACCACACACATAATTGTGCGGTCGCATATGTGTGTGGTCGCACAACCTCCGCAAGGGCATTTTCGTCAGATATTTTTAGCTTAGTATAAATAGAACTTTTTGTCATTTTTAGGTTAAGTTTTGTTTTGGTAGAGAACCTGGCCATTTTTTCTTTACTGTTTTGAGTAATATTGTACTAGATTAGCTTCTAAACATTAGATTTTATTTCCCTAATCAATTATTATAGATTCTATCTTAATTTCTTCTTTAATTTCTTCTTTAATTTCTTCATTTTTCATGAGTAGCTAAATTTTTAGCTAGGGTTGTGGCCCAACCCTAGCGTGGGTACTTAATGGGTGTTTGATTTAGGGCTTGTTTGTGATTGGGCTAGTGATATTTAGCCTAGTTCTTGCTTGAAATCAAGAATTAAAGGTTGCAAACATTGATTCATACCTATTTGACTTAGTCTATACTTGAGAAAGAGAGATTAAGTCTAGGAAAACCTGGCTAACAAGAAATTGGGGTGAAGTCAAGAAATTGACAGCCCCAATTAAAGGGTGATTCTAGAGATAGTAAGACCCGACTTGAGCATATATCACTCATTTTGTGCAATACCCATTTGGACTTGAGAAAGCCAAATTGGGCAAAATCACTCAAACTACCGAGAGGTATAGAGTGAGTAATTGCATGTGATTGCTAACCCCCGACAAAACAAACTTGTCCTAGAGTTTACAACCTATTAGGTAACCATCTAGGTGGAAGTCACGTCCATAGATCCTTTATCATTTGAAAAACAACCAAAACCAAAAATATTGTTTTCTAGTTTTATAATTGCAATCAATAGCTTAAAGTAGAAGTAGATACAACAAACAAAAATATGGAAGTGTAATTTGAGGCGCATCATACAATTACACTAAATATATACCTAATCACAATTCTAACTCCCTGTGGATTTGACCCCGACTTGCGTTGGGTTTTTATTATTTCTTCGACCGCCTTACTACCTATATGTGTGGTGTGAGTTTGGGCGACATCAAGGCCTAAGAGGCACGTCTCTAATCGGCGGCAGCATATTCACTCTCAGTATCTTCTCCGCCCTCAGATTCTCTCAAACTCTCGGAATTTTACTCGGGAAAGGCCAGCTTCCGGGTCTTTGTTTCTTCTGCCCTGGCTTTCTCGATTTCAGCGAGAATATCGAAGCCTTGAGCACGAACTTTCTTGAGGGCCTCCCTTCGAGCTTGCCACCTCGCATGATGCACCATGCTCTTGGCCTGCGCCTGGATGGCCTCGATATCAACCTTGTATTGGGCCACTTTAGCATCGGTCCTGGTATTTGCCGTGGCCGCCTTGGATCTGGCTACCTCGAGTTCATCAACTAGGCTTGCCTTATCAGAAGTTGCTAAGTCCAGTTGGGATTGAAGCACCTCGATTTTCATAACCTGCTCCGAGGCCTTCCCTTTTGCAGCTCGAAGCTGGGTCTCAGTCGATTCCAGTTGTGCTTGCACAACTTCATTTTTCGAGGCAAAGATGTCCATATTTTTCTTGAACACCTCGGCCTCAGCTTGAATTGCATCTACCTGTGCCTAGAGCTCCCCGATCTGTTCAAGCCTTTGCTGAACCTACAGGATCGGATTGTTAGTCATTATCTTCATTTCGTCTTCACTATCGTGAAGAACTCGAAATACCTGCTTGGCCATCTCAGCATGCGCATCTTGAGCCGTCACCAAATCCGCCTGAAGCTTCTCACTACGAAGCTTGTAGGTGTCATTTTTCTCGGTGAGGTCCTGAACCTCAGCCTCGCGCTCCTCCCGGATTCGAAGAAAAGCCTCGTGGTGCATAACCGAAGCCTACAAGCAAGGGAGAAGATGTTAGAAGTACCCACAACTCCAGGTTTAAAAGAGATAATGGAATGGCCCTCGAAGTTACCCGATTCAGAGCATGTTGGGACTCGTTGAATAGGCAGGAGGCCCCCACCACATTCATCACGGCTTGGTCTTCCTCAGTTTCCAAGCATCTGAGGTAGCTAGCAATCCCTACAAGGGGAGAGAAAACCCGGGCATCCTCCGGGACAGAAAGCACTATGTTACGCCTACGGTCGGGGTTAACACTTGGGGCCAGAAATCGGTCTACCAGTTCTGGGTTCGAGGAAGACCCGGTAGTGCCCGATGACAGTGCTTTCCTTGGCACCGGTAAGTCACTAAGCCCGGTGATATCTCCCAATGCGGCGAACTTCACCCCCTTCCAAGAAGTCGTGGATATCAACCGCCCCCTGAGGACCCTCGCAAGAGCTACCCTCCAATATATTGGCCTCGGGGATCATAGCATCCGAAAATTGAGGGGATTCAAAAATATCAATCACTCTAAGATCGTCCCTCATGACATCTTCAGCTACTCGGGAAGCCTCGCCCCCAGTCTTACTCTCGACCCCTTTAGCTTAGGACGGAGTGGCCGCGACCATTTCTGGTTTGAGTGCTTCAGCCGAGGCTCCCTCACCGATATCCTCATGACGGGGCGGTTCAGAAGACTCTTGCACCATGACACCTGCCCTCGCACGGGCCGCCAACTGGGATTTCTCTTCTTCTTCTTCTTCTTCGGGCTTGTCCCTCAAACGGCGGGCTAAGTTCGGGGATAGAGAACAGGTACAACCCTTGGTTTTGCATGCTTGCTTCTTTTTGGGCCTCTGCCTCTCCGAATTAGTGGAGTTCGGGGCCCCTTTCCTCCTTTTCTCCCTCGCCCGATTTGGGACTGATGGCTGGGGAAGGACTTCTTCTTCGTCAGATAGGGGCCTCATTGCTACATCTTTCTCAAGGCCTACAAAGGAAAAAAACGAGTAAGCTCGAAAGGAATCCCTAAGTGATAACTGTTCTGAGAAAGAGAGTTACCATGATTACGGGCCTCCCATTGAGCCTTTGATAACTCCATCCAAGCACGCTCGGATTATGGTCTCTACGACACTAGGCCCTCGACCCATTGCTTAAGATCGGGGATTACTTTTGGCACATGAGCCACAGCTGAAACACCAAGAACATAGATGAGGAAAGAAGATAAGAAGTAAAACGACAAAGTTGGACATTCAAGGCGAAGTAATGCTTACGATTCATGTTCCATCTTTCAGGAAACAGCATGTCTTCAGCATGGATCAGGTCTGAAGTCCTTATTCGGACAAATAGGCCCATCTAACCTCGATCTCGAGCCTCGTCTATGCTCGAGAACGGGGCCTTAGTGGCCCGGTGATAAAGCTTGACCATTCCTCCTTGATAGAGCCGGCGACTATAAAGACGCATAAGGTGATCGAGGGTAAAAGGGCATCCCTCGATCTTGCTCACAAAAATTCGGATGAGGGTCACTATTCTCCAGAAGGAAGGGTGGATCTGGCCAAAGGTCACATCGTACCTCTTGCATAAAGCAACGATGATAGGGTCTAAAGGGATCGATGTGAAAGGGTAAGTATAAACACTTAAAAAACCTTCCACATGGGTAGTGATCGATTCCTCGGGCGAGGGTACCACCACATGCTTATCTGTAATGACATGATCAATCGTTTTGAGCATTTGCACTTCGATTGGTTATTTGAGGGAATGAATAGCTCCGTATGATATATTATGACTTATGTGAATCGTCGATTTTGGTTTTCAGGTTATTCGGAATTGATTTGGAAGAATGATTCTCAGCTCGAAGCTTTAAATTTGAAAGGGATTGACCAAGTTTGACTTTTTAGAATTTGACATCAGATTGGATTTCTGATGGTTTCATTAGCTCCGTTGGGTATTTTAGACTTAGGAGCGCGTCCGGATCGTGATTTGGAAGTGGAATTTGGCTTAAAATGGCGAACTTTAGAATTTTGAAAAGTTTGACCGGAAGTGGACTTTTTGATATCGGGGTCGGACTTTTTGATATCGGGGTCAAATGTAACTTGTGTGCAAAATTTGAGGTCAATAAGACGTGATTTGATAGGTTTCGACATCGATCGTAGAAGTTTGAAGTTTCAAAGTTTATAGATTTCGAATTGAGGTGTGATTCATCATTTCGATGTTGTTATATGTGTTTTGAGGCCTCAGGTAGGTCTGTGTTATGTTATGTTTCTTGTTGGTATATTTGGATGGGGTCTCGAGGGGCTCGGACGTGTTTCAGATCAATTTCGGATCATTTTCCTTCATGTTACTATTGCTGGTTGCTGCTGGTTCTGGTGTGACCGCACCTGCGGCTGGTTTGCGCAGGTGCGACGGTCGCAGAAGAGTGAGTGGAGACGTAGAAGTGAGAAGAGGCTGGATAAGGAAGACCACAGAAGCGGATTTCGTAGTGCACCTGCGTGAGCGCATATGCGGGATTTGGAATCGCATGTGCGTAAGGCTTCACAAAAGCAGGATTTGACATCCGCAAGTGCGGGGATTTCTGCGCAAGGCTATTTTCGCAGAAGCGAAGTTTTCACCGTAGATGCGACATTTTTACCGCAGATGCGGAAGTGCTGGGCAGAGTTATAAAAATCGAGGGTTTTGTTCTTTCTTCATATTTTGATATGTGGGACTTGGATTGAGGCGTATTTGGAGCAATTTTCATCACAAGGATTGGGGTAATTGTTCTACACTCAGTTTTGATTATATTTCATGAATCTATCTTCATTTTTGGAAATTGGTTGATGCATTTAAAGAGAAAATTGGTGGTTTTCGCCTAAAGTTTCATAATATGAATTTTTGAGTTTTGAACACCGATTTGGAGTCAGATTTGAGTGAAACTAGTATGGTTGGACTTGTAATTGAATGAGTTGTCGGATTTCGTAAATTTTATCAGATTTTGAGGTGTGGAACTATGTATAATTCTTTTGGCCGGATTTGGGATTTGACTTAGGATTCAATCTTTATCATTTGTAATTATTTTCTTGGGCTTTATCTGATGTATTTGAGTTGTTATTGACTAGTTTGAGCCGTTCGGAGGTTGCTACGCTTAAGATGGTATTCTTGGAGCATCGTTTGTCTTACTCGTTGTTGGAATTAGCTTGTTTGTGATAAGTAACTCTTCTAAACTTAGTGTTGAGGGTATAAAATCCCGAATTACGTGTTATGTGATTGGTATTGAGATGACGCACATGCTAGGTGACGGGCGTGTGAGCGTGAACCCTTTGAATTATGATTCTGTTGTTCCATGGCATTATTTAATGGTCCTATTTTGTTGATATATGTGCTTTCACCATGAGATTAAGTAACTGGGCTGTCAAATCATGCTAGATATCCTGTCTAGGATTTATGATGATATTGATAGGACCCATAGAGGTCGTTTCTTGCTATCATCTCACTGATTTCATTGATATTTTATACTCAGTCATATTCATGCATTCATATCATATCCCAGTCTCAGTTTTTGTTTATTGATACATCATATTATTGTTGTCGGGCTAGTTTCATGACATTGTGAGCTCGTGAGTGAGATTAGAGAGATTGATGACTGAGTGAAGCCGAGGGCCTGATTGTAAGATATTAATACTATGGCACATGAGTTGTCTATGCAGCACGTGAGTTATCCGTGCGGATTCTGATCTTGACACTATGGCACATGAGTTATCCGTGCAATATGTGAGTTGTCCGTATGGATTCTGATCTTGATACTATGGCACGTGAGTTGTCCGTGGAGCACGTGAGTTGTCCGTGCAGATTATAGCGCTTTGGATGTAGGAGTCCCTCTGGAGTCTGCACAACCCCAGTGAGCGCAGGTACCTATTGAGTGTGAGTGCCGAGTGCCGAGTGATTGGAAGGATTGAGTGACTGTGAGGACTGAGTGACTGGGAGGACTGAGTGAATTGATACTCTGAGAGTATGCATTTGCTACTGAGTCGCATCGCATTTGACATGCACATGACATACAAGCATAGAGATGCATTTTTCTCATGTTGTAAGGTATCACGTTATTCATGAATTTTTGCACACATTGATATGTAGGCATAAAGAGGTATTTCGCACATTCTATCTAGAAGAAAATGAAACATCATATTTACTGTTGAAAGGATTTTTAAAAAAACTCACAGTTTTTAAACTTACTCTAATTTTTGACGATTTCGGTAAAAGAGTTGGGTTTTCACTGATATACTTGAAAGGCGAAACCATTTTTGAAAAACTATGAAAAAACCAAGGATTTTATCTCTGGGTTACTTCTTTATTAAATTGCTTTATATTATTATGAACTGTTGTTGGCTATTGGTGTTGGACCCGACCTTTGTTCAAGCTCGTCACTACTTTCAACCTAAGGATAGGTTTGTTACTTATTGAGTACATGGGGTCGGTTGTACTCATACTATACTTCCTGTACATTGCGTGCAGATTTCGGATGCCGATGTTGCTGTGTTCGATGGGAGTTGAATTGGAAGATGTACATGCGTCCCTGTTGTAGCTACCTCTTGTTCATGGTAGCCTTAGAATTTAAAACTATGTTTATGTATTTTTCAAATAGATGATGTATTTATTTCATATCAACTTTGTAAACTATATTCTTAGAAGCTCATGATTTGTACTACTAGTCTTTGGAAAATATTTAAGATTTAGATAATTCCTTTGTTTAATTATCTTATTAATATTATTGAAATTTGATAGATATTAGTTGGCTTACCTAGAGGGTTGGGTTAGGTGCCATCAGGACTAGTGAATTTTGGGTCGTGACATTATCGACCCGGTTGCAATCCTTTTTAACTTGGGGGAGGAGGTCATCGGTAATTGTATATATATACCTCAAGACCGGCTCGCATCGACCCGGTACCGAGGATATCTTCTCAATATTAAAATCAACAATAGTAGGGCACTTTGTCGAAACGAATTCCTCTAGGGGATGTTCTACCGCAGCTCCGTCACCAGCGGGCTTTGATAAAGAAATGGCCTCCCTTTGCGGAACGATTTTAGAGGTTTTCACCATTATAGAACAAAGGAAAAGGAATTTAGAATGGTATAAGGGTTGCTGAAAGTTCAAAATATTTGGATGCTAGAATTGGGATCTCTGAAAAAACAATAAGAGATTTGGAAGTAAAGTTTGAAAAATGAAGGGGGGGTGCTTATAATTTTTCAGTGACAGTTCAATGCCGGTAATGGCCGACCATCGACTGACGCGCATTAAATGCCTTGAAAACTGTACCGACGGGATATTTCGGTTACCTATGTTGCTTATGTCATGATATATCGGGGTGGAGATCGAGGATTCAAATAATTTCTTGTCATTTACTCTCCAAAAACGAGGAGACTATCTGTATACGGGTAAAATCAAACTCGAGGCTCGACCGAGCTTGAGGCTCGACCGAGCTTGAGGCTCGACCGAGCATATGGAATGACATTTAAAACAAAGTCATGAGTGAATCCGGTCCCGATATCGAAGTTCAGATATCCGACATGGATGGCCGAGATCGGATATGATCGAAAGCGTTATCGAAGCCAGTCCTCAAGACCATCAGACCTGCCTTCGAGTTTATCGAGGATATAACCGGTCCCGTTCTTAATGGCCTCGGAGAAAGTTCAGCCAGCTCAGCCGACAAGGGTCCATAACTCTTGCCACTAACTGATTATTATAGCTTAAATTATGGTATTAGTGGAAAAGGTGGCCAACGGTCAGAAAGACCCATGCTTTCTTATAGAATAATGCCAAAAAGGGGAGATTTTCCCCAATAATAGAGGAAACTGAGTTATTGAGATGGACATTGTAATACACTCCCAAGCAATATACTGTCATTTCTAGTTCCAACTCATTTTTGTTCTATCTTGCATAATTTCACTATTTTTTGGCTAAAGGAGAATCAATTTCATAAGGCGGACCTTTATTCCATTTGTGAAGGTTGTATTCGTCTTTTTATTGTTCGTTTATACGTTAATATAATCTCTTACCTTTGTATCAAATTATAGCACATATCCTTAGAACCGCATATAAATTTAATTGTTATCCGATTTTACGGGTAAACAGACTTAAAACTTATGAAAAGAAGAAAATTCAAATTAACACCTTTAGTATTTTACATTTCTGAACGATATTTACAACAAAATGAAATAGAAAACCAACAACAACAACAACAACCCAGTATAATCCCACTAGTGGGGTCTGGAGAGGGTAGTGTGTACGCAGACCTTACCCCTACCCTGAGGTAGAGAGACTGTTTCCAAATGACCCTCGGCATCCTTCCCTCCAAGAACTCCCCACCTTGCTCTTGGGGTGACTCGAACTCACAACCTCTTGGTTGGAAGTGGAGGGTGCTTACCATCAGAGAAA
>AWOL01S0024903.1:31518-42081 GCA_000715115.1 Nicotiana otophora | reverse complement strand
TTAATTTGGGTGGGGATTGGAGTGGCGCCGTGTCACGGTCCGAAATTCACTAGTCTTGATGGCACCTAACCCAACCCGCTAGGTAAGCTAATTAACGATTATCTATTTTTAATTAACTTAATAAAATAATTAAACAAGGAATTATCTGAATCTTATACATCCCCAAGGACTGGTAGTACTAATCATGAGCTTCTAAGAATAGAATTTACAAGATGATATGAAGTAAATATATCTTCTGTTTGAAAAATACATAAACAGAGTTTTTATAAATCTAGGGCTACCATGAACAAGAGGCAACTATAACAGGAACGCAGGTACATCTTCAATCCTAGAAACCATAGAACACAGCAACGACATCAACCAATATCTGCACACAATATGCAGAAGTGTAGTATCAGTACAACCGACCCCATATACTGAGTAAGTATCTTGTCTAACCTCGTCGAAGTAGTGACGAGGCTTTGGTTAAAAGATCCTCATTGATAAAACCTGTGATGTAACTAACAATGAAACTATACTACAGTACAATAGAGTAGAGCACACG
The DNA here is from genome assembly GCA_000715115.1 of Nicotiana otophora. Classification (NCBI taxonomy): domain Eukaryota; kingdom Viridiplantae; phylum Streptophyta; class Magnoliopsida; order Solanales; family Solanaceae; genus Nicotiana; species Nicotiana otophora. Next base: position 41,537 of record AWOL01S0024903.1, on the reverse strand, counting down.
AAATAATTATACAAAGCAATAATGGAGTACTAAATGAAAACACAATTCAACGAGTATCAAAATCTCACCCCAATCCTTTCCTGAGAGCGAAAGCCAATAAATCACAACAATCACATCACAACTTTCATATGTGAGAAATATACCAAGACATCAAATTCAACGTCACGGCAACACCCTTCGTGCATTTATCTCATCCTCACCAATTATGCGTAAAGCAACCAGCCAAATGACAGAGATGCCGATAACAAAAATGATAAAGTGGGAAATATGCAAATAACTATGGAGGACGAGAGTGTACATGAGAACATCAGTAACAGACTAAACAGAAAGAATATAGGTAATGACATTGATTAGGAAAAAGGAATGTAATTTCGACTAACTAGAAAGGTGAGGGCATGAAGGCAAATATGACAAATAAGGAAGTGGACATATGATCTTTATAAGTTAGCAAGTAGGGACAAGAACGACTAGTAAGGAAGAAGACCTACACTTAAGTGCAACAAAACAGATGGCATGGATGAAATCCTAATAGCAAGAAATAGGCATGATATTAGCAAGTTTAAGAAAATAGAAGGCATGATAGCATGGCAACAAGGTGATAGAGGATAAAGACAGAAAAGTAACAACATATCGCATAAGAACCATGAACACGACAATAACAACTCCAGGTAAAGACATAAAGGTATCTGGAAGAAAGAAATATCACAACATAATGTATGTCTCTCGTCCTTACTTGCACGGAAACACCCTTCGTGCCATGAACTCACCATCACATGAAAGTGTAATCATATAAATACAATGGCACGGCATCACCCTTCGTGGTTTTACTCACATAACATGGCACGGCATCACCCTTCGTGCTTTTACTCATAATGATATGGCACGGCATCACCCTTCGTGCTTTTACTCTCAATAATATGGCACGGCATCACCCATCGTGCTTTACACTCTCCCTCACATGATAATGCATAAACAAAGGCACGGCATTACCCTTCATGCTTTAAACGAATATTTCAAATGAAACCCAATCACAACTTTCCAAGCCAACAATAGTTCAATAAACCCACAAGAACCTTTTTATTCAAGTATTCCAACAAATTTCACAAATGATCTACAACACAAGTATAAAATCTAGTATCTCAAGAATGTCAGCCGTAGCAATGTATTAATGATTATGCATATTGATGACCGAACTAAACACACCAATGTATTCTCAGAATTTCCATTAAATTTGATGAAGTTATAATAAGCTAAGTCTTAGTTTCTAACATTTAATACTATGTTCTTAGTATCTAGGAGCCAAGTGAGGCATGAGGCAAGAAGATCACGTAATTCTACAAGACACAGTTTATAACATATTTTACCCCCGAGCATGGTTACCCTGGCACATGCATATATGCTCATCACCTCATATATGTATCACCCCCGCATGTAGCAAACAATGTCAAATAGTAGGAAAATTTCCCTCAACAAAGTTAGGCAAAACACATACCTCAATTTGGCTAATTCAATACTCAATTTAGCTTTTCCTTTACCAATTCATCTCTGATCGGTTCAATCTAGTCAAAGACGACTTAAACACATCACACAATGCAAAGGAAAATAACTTCAATTAATAAAGGTGTTATTTTTGTTCAAATTCTAAAACGTCATTAAAAGTCAACTCCCCGAGCCCGCACCTCGAAACCCGATAAAATTTACAAAACCCAAACACCCATTCCGGTACTAATTCAACCATACCAAAATAATCAAGTTCTGATACCAATTTGTCCTTCAAATTATTATTTTGCATTTTTGAAAGATTTTACAATTTTCCCCAAATTTTCCTTTAGATTCTCATGAATTTGATATTAAATCATATATATAATCATGAAATATAGTTGGGAAATGATTAAAGGTACTTACCCAATGATTTGGTATGAAAATACCTTCACAAAATTGCCTCTTCCCGGACCTAGGGTTCAAAATATACCCAAATAAAGCTAAGTCTCGGAATTCTCAGCACTTAACAGGTTGCAGATGTCGCATTTGCGACAGGGGGTTCGCAAATGCGACCCTCGCAAATGCGAACAATGTATCGCAAATGCAAACTTGAGGGCCTCGTGCTTTGGTCGCAATTGCGACCCTATACTTCGCAAATGCGAAGGCAGAAATTTCACAAACGCGGCAGACTTTTTCGCAAATGTGAACTCTCCCCAGTAACCCAGACTTCGCAATTGCAGTTGTCACATTTGTGACCAATACATCGCAAATGCGATGATACCAGTACCAGCAAACAAAATTTATGAAGAATCAATCCGAAACTCGCCCGAGCCCTCGAGGCTCCAAACCAATCATGCACCCAGGTCTAGAAACACAGCACGAACTTGCTCGCGTGCTCAAATCATCTAAATAACTTCTAAAACAACGAATCGGACGCCAAAACGCATGAAGATCAACTAAACTTCAAGAACTTCTTCAACCGATGCCGAAAACCTCAAATCACCTCCGGTTGACCTCAAATTTTGCACACAAGTCACATATGCCATTACAGACCTGTTCTAACTTCTGAAATCGGATTCCGACCCCGATATAAAAAAGTTCACTTCCGGTCAAACTTCTCAAAAACCTTCAAATTTCTAACTTTAGCCAAACGACTCCAAAATGACCTACGGATCTCCAAATCCATTTTCGGACACGCTCCCAATACCAAAAATACCATACAGAGCTATTCTCATACTCAGAATCCCAAACGGACATCGATAATATAGAAATGCACTTTAGCCCAAATATGATGAATTTCTTCCAAGATGCTAACTGCCATAATAGGCGCCAAAATGCTCCCGGTTATCCAAAATCCAATCCGAATATACGCCCAAGTTTGAAATCATCATACGAACCTTCTGGAACCTTCAAATCCCAATTCCGAGATCATTTACCCAAAAATTCTCCTTAGTCAATTCTTCCAACTTAGAGCTTGATCTTGAAGTTCATCCTTCCAAATCGATCCCAGATAACTTGAAAATCAATACCGATGATTTACGCAAGTCATAACACATCATGCGGAGATTCTCGAGCTCTCAAAACTTCGAGCGAAGTGCAGATTCTTAAAATGACATGCCGGGTCGTTACACGCCGCCACCGTGGGTCAATTTCTGACGTCGGTGGGCGATGGTGGGCAACTACGATTTCTGTGAGTTGAGAGAGATGGAGAATGAGAGGGTCCTGGGGGGTTAGGGGGTTGGTTATTACAGTTTTAAGGTGGGATGGTGGGGAGTTCTGGTCTGTTAGATTAGAGAGATTTGGACGGTTGAGATCAAACGTTACTAAAATGCCACTGTTTAGAGTTTAAACGGTGTTGTTTGGTTATGGGGGAAATTGGACCGGATGGGGTTATGGGGATTGGGCTAGTGATTTGTGGAGGGGAATGTGGGCCATTGGGAGCTTCTGGCCCAATTTTGAACAAGACCAAACAATTTTCTTAATTTCCTTTCTTTATTTCTTTCTTCTTTTCTTTTTCTTTTGATTTAAAAATTCTAATTGAATTAAATAAAATCCTAAACAAACTAAATAAAATCCTAAAATAGATTCTAAGTTAATCTATTTTGTAAAATTATCCTTAACTTATTTTCCATTAACTCATCACTAAATAATTAAGACTAAAGACTAAAAATGCAAACCACCATTGTATTTTTGTGATTTTTGTTTAATAATGAAATTAATAAACAACTTAAATCCCAAAAATGACAATAAAAACCTAAAATGCAATGCATGAATTGTTTTTAACATTTTTGTGTTATTTTCTTATAATGTTTATATATTAAATATGCAACTAAATTGCAGACAACAATTAACAGGATTTCCTAAAGATTCTATAAAAATTAAAATAATTAGAATAAAAAATCTATTTTTTGTGAATTTTGTAGGAGTATTTTTAGTCGGGCAAAAATCACGTGCTCACAAAGATATATTAGTGCACCAATTGCACTATGATATGGTACTTCAGTACCAAGAAGTTCTTCATTCTTTTCTTGAGGTCGGAACGGGTCCTTATTCACATCAAGTGATTGAACAATCATCAGAGTACTTAATGGATGTGCTCTATCCATGTAAATTCGTTTCAATACCTTTTCTATGTAGGCAGATTGATGAACAAAAGTCCCATTTGCCAAATGTTCAATTTGCAAACCAAGACATAATTTTGTATTTCGAAGATCTTTCATCTCGAATTCCTTCTTTAAATAATCAATTGCCTTTTGGAGTTCTGTAGGAGTTCCAATAAGGTTTATCTCATCCACATATACAGCAAGTACAACAAACTCCGATGTTATTTTTTTTTATAATAATACATGGACAAATGACATCATTTATATAACTTTCCTTTAATAAATACACGTTAACGTAGTTATACCACATTCTTCCTGATTGCTTTAGACCATACAAAGATATTTACAATTTGATTGAAAATATTTCCCCGGAACTTTGAATTATGTGCGTCAGGTATTTTAAATCCCTCGGGAATTTTCAAGTGAGCCGTAAAGGTAGGATGTAACTACATTCATTAAATGCATGTCAAGTTTTTCATGGACAACAAAACTTGTGAGATAACGGAATGTTATAGCATCCATAACAGGAGAATACATCTCTTCATAATTGGCACCATGTGATACAATCTAGATAGCCATCGAGCATTGGAGGCTATTTTCATAATGGGGCAGCTACATGTATAATTTCACCAACAATTATAGACTATATTACATTTGGTGACTATATTTGTACTATTTAGCTCCCCTAGTATTGATGCTCTCATTTTAGGGTTAGCTCATTTTGATATTGTGAATGAAAACTCATTGAGAGTCTTTAGGATGAATTCCTATGTTGGTTGATTACTTGTTAAGGTGAACTTGCAAGGGGATTGCTTCCCCTTGAGGGTTGTTCCTATAGTTTTGGGTCAATTAAGTCTTAAATTGATTGGGTTTTTATTTATTTCAGATGTTCTTTCAATTTTCTTAGTTGGTTCTCTACTAAATCTATATCTTTCTAACATTTTATTTGTGTTCTTGTTATTTTGATTCCGCATTCGTATCATCTTAGTATCAGAGCGAAGGTTAAAGGATTTGTTCCTACAAATTCCTTGATTATTTGCATTTATTTTTCATATCAAACAACTAAAAAAAAAACAAAAAAAAAATAAAATCCAAAATAGGGTGTCACTGTTTGTTCGGATCACTCTATGCTCTTATTCTTCACGAGTTCTTTACTGTTGTGGCTATTTTAGCATGTTCCAAATTCTGTTGCTGAAATCTTCTTAAGTTTTGAGGTTGCATTTTAGACCCAAGCTTGAAAATAGAGATTAAACTGAAATATTTTGTTGTTGTTGTCAAAAGAAATACGAGATTTTCAAAAAAATGAAAATGGGTTTCATTTCTTTGTTCTTGAGGTGGATTATTCCAAACGTTAACTGGTGGATTGGAATTTTTGCTTAAAGTTGTAGATGACGATTGTTGAAAATGAATGGGTAGTTCAGATCTAAAGTTGGGAAGTCATTTCAAAAAGCTGGAGTTTGAAACTTGCCGTTGAAAGCTTGGGGTGGAGAATTTCAAAAATATATGTTGCTTGGTTGTTGAATCCAATTGAAAATCTGATTGAAGTGTGTGTTTAGTTAAAATACGTTAAAGCCAGTTCAAACTTTGAATAGAACATGGTCAAAAAAACTTGAACCACCATTGTTAGGGTTTTGAAACTTTGAAGTAGAAACTTGAAAATGGATTTCAAATTTTTGGTGTTTATTTCAAGAAATTGATTATTGAAGTTTGTTCTAATTGGTGTTAGGAAGCTATGGTTTAAATTTCAAAACCATTTGGTGAAGGATTGAAGAATTTGGGTTGAAAATTTTGAGCAAAATATTGATCAAGTTGATGAAGATGGAAGAACAATGATGTTGTCCAGATATTGCATAAACATCCATTTTTCAGATATTCGGACATAGCCATTTTTCAGATTCTTGCACACTTAGCCAGATTTGGTACCCCACTTTCGAAATTAGCCACGTTTTTCCAGTAGCCCATTTTGCCCAGTTTAAAAAAAGCCTTTCCGGCCTTTTTTTTTCTTTCTTCCTTTCTTTTCTTTTTTGTTCAAGCAAATTTATGTCACGACCCAAAATTCATTAGGGTCGTGGTGGCATCGGATACCTCTGTCAGGCAAGCCAACAAAAATTATTTAATTTGGTTCTCATCTTAATATTTTAGAAATCATATTTTTCCTCAATTAAATAGTAAAATATAGAATCTACAGTGTAAATAATAATATTTTTCAACAATTTCAATACAGTGCAACCCATAATCGCCCCAAAATCCGGTGTCACAAGTGCATGAGCCTCAACTAGGAATGTAAAATAAAATACAGCATCTGTCCGGAATACAAATTCGGACAGGAGAAATATCAATACTCTAAAGGAGACTCTGCTGGCTGCGAACTCGTAACGTAAAATGCAGCTCACCTAATTCCCCGTAATAACCGCGCCTTTGTGCGCACAAGGCCACTAGACATATATGCACCTGCACAAAAATGTGCAACAGGTGTAGTATGAGCACGTAAATCAATGCGTACCCAGTAAGTATTCCGCCTAACCTCGAAGAAGTAGTGACGAGAGGTCGACTTCGACACTTACTATGGGCTATAAATAAAATGTCAATGATATAATTAAGCATGGATAACGTAGAACGGCTGTAAGCTCAATATCATGAAATAAGTAAATAATTTTTTTGTTCATAAAAAATTTCCAAATTTATTTTCGTCATTTAATATTTTTGTATCTCGGGCCAATGAAAGCAATATCAATTATTATCAATTCCAAAAATATATCATGCACAAATCATGCCGAGGTCGTACGACCCGATCTAACATAAATATTTAAACTGTGCACTGCCGATGGTCGAACAACGCGAACCATAGATGCATCTATTTAACCTGCCGAGGCGTTTGGCCCGCTCCACAAAAGAGAAAATACAACTTAAAACAACCAAATTCAAAATTTATTAAGGCAACTATTCAAGAAATACAAATTCTCATTTACGGTCAAGAAGAATGGAGTTTAACCTTTTAAAGTTCCTTTACCAAGTTTCGATATGCTTTAAGCAATTTATATTAACAAGTAGGATGCAACCATTGCAATTATAACATGATCTGGGTCCTAGACTACCCGAACATAAACATATTAGTAGCTACACACGGGATCTCATCACCTCGTGCGTACTTAGCCCCCACAAATAGAAGCACATATTGAATTATTACACCTATGGGGTTAATTCCCTCATACAAGGTTAGAAAGGAGACTTGCCTCGCTTCGAAGCTTCATAGCCGACTCCCAATCCTTTCAAACGACTCAATTAGGTGCCCAACACTCCAAAACTAGTCAATAAAGGTGAAAATCCATTAATATATACTTTAATACTCATTATAATTCAATTTACAACAATTCCCAACTCCGCTCGAAAAGTCGATAAAATCACCCTCGGGCCCACGTGCCCGGATTCCAATAATTTTCGAAGATAACTATTACCCATGACCTCACGAACTCAAATATATAATTCATTTCCAATTCCATGCCCAAATTCGGGGTCAAAATCCAAAAATACCCAGTTCTAGGTTTTATACCAAAATCCCAAATTTCTACAAATTTTCATGCCTAAATCCATGTATAAACTATGTATTTAACTCACAATATGTGGGAATTACTTACCTCGTGTTTCTTGGTGAAAATACCCCTTTGAAGCTCTCCAAAAATCTCCCAAACCAAGAGAAAATGAAAGAAAATGGGCCAAATCTCGTTCTTAAAGAACCCTTCTGCCCAGCGACTTCTCACTTGGCCGCTTCTGCGGTTCTGCAGGTGTGGCAAATATTCCGCTTCTGCGGAGATGCCCCCAGCTGCCCGCTTCCGCTTCTACACCTTTCCTTCCGCATCTGCGCCTTCGCAGGTGCGGACATTCCCTCGCACCTGCGCTCCTGCCCAGCTCGCCCAGCATCGCTCCTGTGACCTTCCTAGACACTTTTGTGGCTCCGCACCTGCGGCCAAATCCTCGCAGGTGCGGTTACACCAGATGACAGTTGTCACGACCCAAACCGATAGGCTGCGATGGGCACCTGGTACTTTACTTAATCGAGCACCAACGTAACGTATCTTTCTTATTACATCATCATATACACGTGACATGCGGGCCTAATAGGCCAACATGATAATTTATAAACTCAAAACATAGGCCGACAAGGCCATACAATCTTTCACGTACACGACATATGTCTACAAGCTTCTAAGAGTATATAAATATTATAAAGGTCGGTACAGGGTCCCGCCATACTAATCAGTACATGTCCTAATCATACCGACCACATAAGCAACTCCATAGCAAATGGAGTGCACCAACACCTTCCGCAGAGCTGATAGCCTACTTGGAGGACTCTCGACCTGTCTATCAGGACCTGCGGACATGAAACACAAGGTCCCCATGCAAAAGGGACGTCAGTACGAATAATGTACCGAGTATATAAGGCACATAAATAAGTACATAACAGGCCTGGAAGAAATATAGAGTAAATGACTCAACCAGTAAGTCTGGATAACTCTGTAAATCATGCAATACTCAAAGTGTCATGCATATGCGTACGAATGTCATGTCGTGCATAGGTACATATTTCATAACATCATCAGGCCTCTGAGGACATCCCATCATATCATCTTGGCCACTGTGGGCCAAATCATCAACGTATACCAGCTGATCAGGTGGTGATATGTATATAATGCCGTAACCTTTTTCCATATCCCATATCCATATAATATACATATATACGCATATATAACGCCATCTGGTCATGAGTTAATGTACATGTATAAATGCATGAAATGCATAAGAAATACATTAATAAGATTTTCTCAGAATGCCATAAAACTCAATATACCGTTCGGCTAAACTTTATCAAATACGTATTTTTCTGAGACCCATGAACAGAAGATATAATAATAATTCACATGGGGAATAAGAAATATAGACACCCCTAGTATTTCTATGAATAGAGTCATTTATGAAAGTTGCGTATTTTACTCGTTTCATTTGTATTATTTGGATCATGCCAAAAATAAAAAAGGGATAGCCTTAACATACCTGGAGTAGGGAAAAATCCATATGATATTCCTGAAAAAGGATGCACCGTACTCCCTTAGAATCGCAAAATCTCAGATTGCTAATGTGCTAATAATTCTCGTTGGAATTATTTGGTGTAGGAATTGGTTGGAGAATCAAAATCACGTTGCTAATGCTTTGTAGGAATTTCCACGAAATTGGTAACAATTTGTAACAAAGTCACTTTGCTAATCTCCAAACCTCACGTCTGATGTGTGTTTGAGAATGAAAAATATTGCTTTTTATTTAAGATCCTAGAATTTAGGTGTCTTGAAATTGATAAGTTAGGTTGCCACCTAATGGAATGACTTACAGAGTCACACATATGATTTAAGGCGTTCTGCCACGTGAATCCCCCTTTACTTATCCAATTATCCACCCTTTTTCTTAATTAATTAATTAATTCCCCCACTAATCCAATAATTAATCAATTACCCACATAATTAAGAATTATCTCAAATTACATAAAATGCTACTCACTTTTAATATACTTTATAAACCTTACTATCATAGCCATATGGTACCTTGTATGGCACTAGTCCATAAATACCGGAAATTTTAGGTCGGACCGTATGTTATCCCAAAATGTCAAACATCGACGAAATTTATTTCCTTCGATTCTCTTACCCTCTTACCTTTACGAATTTATTTATCACTTGTTTTAAATAGCGTAATACTTATAATCTCGAAACAATCTCATTCTCCAGCTTACGTCGATTAACTTACGACGAAACTTTAATATACGAAAATGCGTGATGTGACATCTCATTTCCGAGCTTATATCAACTTACTTATGGCGTACTTCCATGTACGAAAACATGGGGTGTAACATCATTCCCCCCTTTGGAACATTCCTCCTCGAAT
>AWOL01S0024899.1:101302-126499 GCA_000715115.1 Nicotiana otophora | reverse complement strand
TACTTTTTCTAACTCCGTTCGAGGACGAACGTTTGTTTTAGAGGTGGAGAATGTGATGACCCAAAATGTCATCTTTAAATTTAATAATTAATTTTGTATTCTAAGACCTCAAAAAGCACTATTTATCATTCCTCGACTTGCGTGCACAGTCCGTAAAAGGTTTCGGAAAGTTTTCAGGTGAAAAATGAATTAAAATGTGAATTTGAGCTTAAAAACTCAACTGAGTTGATTTTGGTCAACAATTTGAGCAAATAGACCCGGATAAGTGTTTTGACAATTTTGGTAGGTCTGTATCGTGATTTGGGACTTAGGTGTATGCCCAAATCACTGTACTGATTATTATTGTAATTTTCATAAAGTTGAAGGAAATTCTGTTTTGATTTTCACGAGATATTATTTGCAATTATTTGGTGTCATTAAATGTGACATACTATTTGATTCATTTTCAATGTCATTTTATTTTACTACATTGATAAATATTTTACCATGCCATTATTATATTTCAGTAGGGCCTCACCTGACCTCGTCACTACTCTACCGAGGTTAGGCTTGGCACTTACTGGGTACCACTGTGGTGTATTCATACTACGCTTCTGCACATCTTTTTGTGCAGATCCAGGTACATTTTACCAGCCTAGACGTCAGTGAGTTACCTGCGCACGGAGACTTCGAGGTATATCTGCCAGCGTCCGCAGACTCCGGAGTCCCCTTCTATCATTTTATGTTGCTTCCTTATATTTTATTTAGACCTTGACATATAGAGACATTGAGAATAAATTCTTAGAAGCTTGTGACTTATTTCTGTCGGGTTTTGGGAGTTGAAATTGTTTGAATTGTAGTTTATTTATTTCCGATATTTATTATTATTTCGCATTGATAGGCTTACCTAGTCTTAGAGACTAGGTGCCATCACGACATCCTACGGAGGAAATTTGGGGTCGTGACAGCTGCTTTGAGTTTCGGTACGATGTGTTTGCATACATATATGGGTATGACGAGGCCCGGTCCCGTCCTTTAAACAATTGTACACTCTAATAGAGGTCTGTAGACAGTCATGTATAGTCATGTATGGGTACGATGTGTTTCCAGATGTTATGCATGAGCTACACTTATTTCATATTTATATCTTAGACGAATGCTTAGGGGCGCTCGATAGGTAGAACTCGGGCACTCATCACGGCCCATCGGTTTGGGTCGTGACAATGGGCACCTAGAGAGACATTTGCCGGATTCTTATCACTGCTGCAGGTGAAAGCATAGTTAATTCTTTTCATGATTATAAAATACATAGTAAAAAAATCACCTTAAATTTTACGTCCACAATCTATGTTAGGGTTGGGACTGGGAGCGGTTCCTGTAGTTCCAGCCACCTCTATCACCGATCGCTCCGGATATACCACTCCACTATTTCTCCCTTTAGCTTGGAGGTGGATTGATAAGAGAGTGTACGCACGCGAGGTTGAGGCTCGACATCATCTCCCTTATTACAGGGATTTGTTGGATTTACTTGAAGTCGCGCAAGTACATATATAATTAAGTTTACTTGGCCTGTCTTGATATGGGTTGTGTTTACTCAGGGTTCTTATGTTTATTAAATAGTTCGTACGGAGGCCATACAGCGATACACTCATAGCTGGTTTGCCTGATTATTGCTCCCGCGGCCGGGCTATGTGGAGCTCTTCCGTCCCACTAATATGTCTCGATATAGTCGAGCATCATGCCACCGAGCGATGCCTTTGTTAGTTTGCTAGCCCGCAGCTTGTACCTATTCCGCCCACTTGGCACGGGACACATTACCAACGAGATGATCGTTGCAGGGTTGACCAGACATACTATAATGATCCGGCCGGTCAATTTGAGTATTGCAGCCCTGTTCCCCCATTCACTGCTCAATTTATACTTTATAGTTGTTATATGACTTGCCGGGGAAATTGGTTCGAGTCTGGTGAGGTTTTAAAATGAATTGAGACACTTAGTCTCCAAGATGAAAGCTTAAGTTGAAATAGTTAACAGGATGTTGACTATATCTAAATGACCCTGGAATAGAGTTTTGATGATTCTAATAGCTCCGTATGATGATTTTGTACTTAGGAGTGTGTCCGAAAAATTATTTGGAAGTCCGTAGTTAAATTAGGCTTGAATTGGCTAAAATGGAAGATTTAAGTTTGGAAGTTTAACCGGGGAGTTGACTTTTGATTTCGGGGTCAGAATCCAATTCTGGAAATTTGAATAGGTCTGTTATGTCTTTTATGACTTGTGTGCAAAATTTGAGGTCAATCGGACTTGATTTGATAGGTTTCGGCATCGAATGTAGAAGTTGGAATTTGTTAGTTTTCGTTAAGCTGGAATTGGGGTGCGATTTGTGTTTTTAGCATTGTTTGATGTGATTTGAAGGCTCGACTAAGTTCGTATGATGTTTTTGGACTTGTTGGTGTATTTCGTTGCGGTCCCGGGGGTCTCGGGTGAGTTTCAGATGGTTAACGGATCAAAAATTTGGATTTAGGAAAATCTAGAAATTTTGCTTTTGGTGTAACCGCACCTGCGAAGCTTTGATCGCAAGTGCGACACCGCAGGTGCACAAGGACCATCGCAGAAGCGGCCAAGAGTGAAGGGCAGTATAGGTTGCGCAGGTGCAAAGATTTTGTTGTACCTGCGAGGTAGCAGATGCGGCTGATTTACCGCAGAAACGGAAATGGTGGGAGTTTGGACTCGTCGCAGAAGCGGACAACTTCTTCGCAGAAGCGTGTCCGCAGAAGTGGTTAAAATACCGCAGACGCGGAGCCCCTAGCAGTATACATTTCGAAGGAGTTTTGAGTTTTTGCCATTTTTGGACTTTCAAGCACGGTTTTGGGGCGATTTTCAGAGGAAATGCACGGGAGAACGTGAGGTAAGTTACTTGTGATCATTTCTATTCCATAATATTGAATTAGCATCAAATAATCCGACTACATTACATGTTTTTATGGTGTAAATCGAGAATTTGGACCTAGGGATTTGGAAATAAGATTTGATGATTTGGAGGTCGAGTTGATATCGGAATTTGGTAAAACTTTTATGGTTAGACTCGTGGTCGAATGGGCGTTCATATTTTGTAACCTTTATTGGATTCCGAGATGTGGGCCCCACGGGTTATGTTTGAGTAAAATTTCAGATTTTGTGGGGAAAAAATAGTATTTTGGTATGGATTTCATTCCTATAATTTGTGTGGACTGAATCAAATTAATTGTGACTAGAATCGAGCCGTTCAAAAGTTGATACGCGCAAAATGGAATTTCTGGAGCATTGTTTAGCTTGCTCGACATTGGATTCGGCTTGTTCGAGGTAAGTAACTCTTCTAATCTTCGATCTAAGGGTATGAACTCTGACTATACGTGTTATGTGTTGGGTGTTGAGGTGACGCACATGCTAGGTTATGGGCGTGTGGGCATGCACCGTGTGAACTGTAACTCCATTATCTCTGTGGTACTGTGTAGTTACCTGAACTTATCTGTAATCATGAAATCTCTACGTACTAGAGTTATCGAGCTGTGATTCGTATTAGAAACCCTGTCTAGGCTACATGCTTATTCTGTTGGGACCCACTAAGGTCATTACTGCTGTTGAGTTATTTGCTTACATTTCAATGTCATACTCAGTCATATTCATTTATTGCATATCATATCTCAGTTTCTGTTGTTATTTATTGATACATCATATCATCATTGTGGGCTAGTTCATGTCATTGTGAGCCCGAAAGACTCGAGAGGTTGATGACTGAGTGAAGCTGAGGGCCAGATTTTGAGATATTGATACTATAGCATGTGAGTTGTCTGTGCAACACGTGAGTTGTCCGTGCGAATTTTAGCGCTAGAGCTGAAAGAGCCCCTCCGGAGTCTGCACACACCCCTAGTGAGCGCAATTGATTTGTATTGAGGGATGGATCTTCCCTGGGCATGGATCTTGTTGGAAGCATTTATACCTGGGGAAGGATCTTTCCCACGCGCTAGATTGGCCCTACTCAGTACTGAGTGACTGATGGTCAGTTGATGTATATATTTCGAGATGGATCTTCCCGGGGCCGGATTGGCCATATACAGTACTGAGTGATTGAGCATGATGAGTGAAAAGTGTGAGACAGTGAGATTGAGTACTCTGAGAGTGTGAGTACATGAGTTCATCTCTGAGATACGTTGCATTGACATGCATACATGACATACATGCATAGAGATGTATTTTCCTCATGCTGTGCCATATCATGACATTCATGACTTCTCACACATATTGACATATGGGCATAGTGATGCATTTTACACTGGCTATCTGGAAAGAAAATGAAACATCTTATTTATTGTTGAAAGGATTTTTGGGAAAATTACTGTTTTCAAACTTACTCATATTTTTGGCAACTTTGGTAAACGATTTGGGTTTTCACTGATATACTTGAAAGGCAGAACTATTATCAAAAATCATGATTAAGCTGAGCATTTTATCTCTGAGTTACTTTTTTTATTCCTTGCTTTACGTTGTTATGGACTAATGTTGGATATTGGTGTTGGACCCGACCTTTGTTCCAGCTCGTCACTACTTTCAACCCTAGGTTAGGTTTGTTACTTATTGAGTACATGGGGTCGGTTGTACTCATACTACACTTCTGCACCTTGCGTGCAGATATTGTGGAGATTGATAGGAGCTGGATTTGAAGATATACCTGTGTGCCGGTTGTAGCTGCCTCTTGTTCAAGGTAGCCTTAGATTTATAAAAATTTATTTATGTACATTTCGAACAGATGATGTATTTATTTCATTCCAGCTTTGTAAATTCTAATCTTATAAGCTCGTGATTTGTACTACCAGTCCTTGGGGAGTGTATTAGAGTTAGTTAAATATTAATTTAATTGGATATTTGCTAATTAGCTTATCTGACGGGTTGGGTTAGGTGCCATCATAACTAGGTGGATTTTGGGTCGTGACAAGTTGGTATCAGATATCTAGGTTCATAGGTTCTACAAGTCATGAGCAAGTTTCTAGTAGAGTCTTACGGATCGGTATGATGACGTCCATCCTTATCT
Organism: Nicotiana otophora; assembly: GCA_000715115.1. Taxonomy (NCBI): domain Eukaryota; kingdom Viridiplantae; phylum Streptophyta; class Magnoliopsida; order Solanales; family Solanaceae; genus Nicotiana; species Nicotiana otophora. Next base: position 121,452 of record AWOL01S0024899.1, on the reverse strand, counting down.
TCGAGAGGCTACAGGGCATTTAGGATAATTTCCCATCATTCTTTCCTTATCATGCGAAATTGATTTATCTTGAAACATAACTCTTTGAATTCCTTCCATGCATTCGTGTGTGCATGTGAGTGCTCGGTATCAGTCGTGCATCGCCGGCTTGTGATTTCATGAACGGGGTTCGCAATATGTATTCTATGTTTAGGTGATAGGCTAGTGTGAAGAACTTGAGGCCATGTTTATACCATAGCTTAGGCTCGGTAGCTTCAGTTGTAACTTGTACATTTGGACTCATATGTCCAGTACTGTCCCTATGAGTGGAGCTTGTGGCTCGATGAGCGATCGAAAGGCTATACGATAAGTATGATGTGACTGCGGGATGTGACGAGAAGTTTTTATTTGGAATGTAAAGAGGGCCGTTGGGTGCTTGATTTTCGTTTGATGTGACGTACGGTCTCGAATTGTGAGTGTGTTAGAGGATCTGTCATGCAATTTAATTGTGAAGTGAATTAGATTTTCATGTTGTGTTGATGAGTTCAAACTCAGAAAGATTAAGTTATTGCATAGTAATTGTGGTTGTGAAAGGGTATAATAAGATGTCAATTTAAGGCTAAGCAGGTGGGTTATCCCCTGCAGAGTAATCTACGTAGGTGTGTTCCTTATAATGTGAGTGGAGAGTTTCTTTTCTGCCAGCGGGGCGTATGTGTTGAGATTTGAATTTGAATCTGATTGAGAAAGTTGACTTGAGTGTTAAGAGAATGAATGCGATCTTAGCAGATGATTGAGGTATTTTTATGGTTGGTGTTGTATGAGCTTGAGAAGAATTTTTGTTGAACTGATTGCGGTATTATGGCAGTAATAGAGTATGGGTATTGTGAGTTATCGAGTCTTTTAATCTATGGCTTTGAGCCAAGTGGGGGAGCCTGCTATTGACTGATTGATTTCATGGTTATGTGTTAAATATTAGTTTTGGTTTGACGCATACTTGTGGGTTAGTTATGACTTGCAGAGGCTGAGATCGAGGATAATCTGAGTAAGAAAATTCCCTGGATACGGGTTATATTACACTTTATGAGTATATGAAAAATCACAGGGATGAGTGAGTTGATGTTTGAGAAGGATGTAGTACGCATGGAGTATGAATTCGATCGGTGGTGTTAGAGCAGGGTTACCTCTTTGAGTATTGTTGTGCTAATGGGACATGTGTCTTTCGGCCCGTTCGGGCAGTGCAATTTGGGTTTGAGCAAAGTGGGCGACTCTCGAGAAAGTTCTAATAGGTTCGAGATTTATGTATAATAATTGAGAATTTCTCCAGACGGGTGTACGGATAAAATCTGAGATTTGCATGTGATGGTGCCTTGGCTTACGGTAATTCTGTATGAATATGGATTCTACATCCCAGTATAAGAAAGGCAAAAGAACAATTTTAAATTCACATAAGGTATTCTCAGAGTGGGCGTTTCGGTTGTGGTACTTACGGGGGCAGTTAAGAAGAATACAATGACTTATGGGCCTTATGGCGGTGTATGTTTATGTTAGGGTGTCTTATAGTGAGCTTTGGGTAAGGTTCGTAGTGTTCTGAGAAGGAGAAGTGCCAACTTGAGGTAATTCAGAAGAAACTCGGAGAAAATAGGACAACTGGGTAGTAGACTAGACCAGCATAGTAATGGTATGCTCGGTTCTTTTGGGTGATTATGATGTGGTGAGGCACTACGAATGTTTTGGTGCCAATATTCTTGGGTTTGGTGACCTGCATGGCTTGGTCGAGTTAGAGGAATTCAGTTCTGATAGCTTGGTTATGTGCAAATGGATTTCAAAGTGTTCTTGATGGTTTTTACCGTGGTTTGAACCAGATATTTTTTACTGGTATGGGTAACGTGTTGTGTATTGAGATTTCCTCCTGGAAGGAAGCAAGAGGAAGAATTCTAACTGACCGGGTATGTAATTTGCTGGTGACTCAGAGTGTTAATGAGGTTCTTGTGTTTTCATGTAATGGCCTAATAGAGGCAGCGCGTGGAGTGAGACTGGATTTGCATGTGCAAGTATACGGTTCAGTTTTGAAGGGATGGTCATGAGTTCTTAGACAATATGGGCGGTTCCAAATGACTAGATGAATACTATTACTACTTGGTATTGCATGAAAAGGGTGCGTATTTCAGAAGGCGCATTGTGTTTTGACTTACAGATGTTTCATTAGTATTGCGGTACTCACCTGATTGATAGACTGCTGGTATTCAAATTTTTGTTATGTGGCACGGAAGAATTATAGAAGTATTCCTCGTGGGAATATCGTATATGAAGGGTGAGTTAGTCATTCGAATGCTAGAATTGGGATCAGTTATGAAGATTCATGTGTCCTACGAATTTGGAGACTGGGAGTTCTTAGAAGCATATTGTTTCAGGGTTGCGACCTATTTGAGGTGAGTATTTTATTTAAACTCAGTGGAGGCACTAGTTACGTTAATTAATTGTGATAGCTATGCGCTATGAGTATGCATATATGTGAGGTTCGAGCCAATGTGCGGGCATTAGGGAAAGTATTCATACTCGAAAGAATGCTTAGGCTATGATATGACTAGGGTTGACTGTTAAGCGTAAAGTTATAACGTTTCTCGTGTTCGTACCTTTATTGAGAGCTAGCTGGGCTACACTTGAGGTTACAAAGAGGCTAATTCCCTGAATAAACGAGGTAGTTACTATTTCTGTGTTAACTGGCCGATTTGAAGTATGATAGCAGATTTTGCACATGCTTACACTATGGCGTGTTATTTATACCAGTCCAGGAGCATGAAAATCTTATTTCATTATCATATAAATGTGTACTTATTTGACTACTCCTGTATGATATGCTTGGACCGGAGGCCTGTGACCATGCCATGCAGTTGATGTTAATGCGAACTCTAGGAGAGCTGGTTACTGTTATTAGATTCGTGTATCTTGGTTCTACTATATATGATGAGCGTATAGCATTGCAGTTGTGTTGGTGTTTGTTGAACTTGCGAAACAGTTCTCTTCTTTGAGACATTTTTTATTTTTGGGTACACGGATTGCGCACTTATGGCTTGAGTTATATTGATGTGGCGTGTATGTGGTATAGTTCTGTTTAATAATATAAGATCATTGGACCTAGAATGGGTACTATTAAGTTTGATTACGGTGTATTTAGGAGGATGGCATTGAAAGCCAGCTTAGACAGTGATTATGGTTCTGGTTGGGGCGAGAGAGCTCCATGACTAGTTGATCTGATAAGGGGTTATGAGATTCTGCGTGTTTCTTTTATTATCAGCAGTGTACGCAGGTTTTAGAACGAAGTTTGTCTTGATATGGGGTTTAATAATTGTACTTGGTTGGTTTGGAGTAATTACTGTGATCGGGAATGGTGCTGCGAGCATGCGAGTTGTGTAGTATGTTATGTGATTATATCTGGGGTTATGGCTATGGCTTGATACAACTTGTTTAGGCTTATACAAGGTATAGATGTGAGATTCAGGTTTTGAAAAGAATTCTGGATCTTAGAAATTGGGCTCCAAATTTGTGGACTAAAGTTAAAGTAATGATCTTCAATTATGTTGTATTCTCAGGCCTATATGGAATAAGGTGGCGTGGGATCACCCTCGGGTACGTGCATGGTAAGATGGAATAGTGATTTGATGGCTTGGAAATAACTCTTGGCACGTTCGAGGACGAACGTATGTTTAAGTGGTGTAGATGTTTGAGTATTACAGCCCCGTTCCCCCGTTTACTGCTCAATTTATATTTTACAGTTGTTGTATGACTTGCCGGGGTAATTGGTTTGGGTCCGGTGAGATTTTGAAATGAATTGAGACATTTAGTCTCCAAGATGAAAACGTAAGTTGAAATAGTTGACCGGATGTTGAATATGTCTAAACGACCCCGGAATAAAGTTTTGATGATTCCAACAGCTCCGTATGATGATTTTGTACTTAGGAGTGTGTCCGAAAAATTATTTGGAAGTCTGTATTTAAATGAGGCTTGAATTGGCTAAAATGGAAGATTTAAGTTTGGAAGTTTGACAGGGGAGTTGACTTTTGATACCGGGCTCAAAATCCAATTTTGGAAATTTGAATAGGTCTGTTATGTCGTTTATGACTTGTGTGCAAAATTTGAGGTAAATCGGACTTGATTTGATAGGTCTCGGCATCTAATGTAAAAGTTGGAATTTGTTAGTTTTCGTTAAGCTTGAATTGGGGTGTGATTTTTATTTTTAGCGTTATTTGATGTGATTTGAAGGTCCGACTAAGTTCGTATGATGTTTTAGGACTTGTTGGTGTATTTGGTTGAGGTCCCCGGGGCCTCGGGTGAGTTTCGGATGGTTAACGGATTGAAAATTTGGACTTAGGAAAATCTGGAAATTTTTCTTCTGGTGTAACCGCACCTGTGAAGCTTTGATCGCAGGTGCGACACCGCAGGTGCGCAAGGACCATCGCAGAAGAGGTTAGGAGTGAAGGGGCAGGGCAGGTTGCGCAGGTGCGAAGATTTTGCCACACCTACGAGGTAGTAGATGCGGCTGATTTACCGCAGAAGCGGAAATGGGGGAGTTTGGACTCGTCGTAGAAGCGTGTCCACAGAAGTGGTTAAAATACCGCAGATGCAGAACCCCTGGCAGTATACATTTCGAAGTAGTTCCGAATTTTTGCCATCTTTGGACTTTCAAGCACAATTTTTGGGCGATTTTCAGAGGAAATTCACGGGAGAACTTGAGTTAAGTCACTTGTGATCATTTCTACTCCATTATATTGAATTAGCATCAAATAATCTGACTAGATTACATGTTTTTAAGGTGTAAATCGGGAATTTGGACCTAAGGATTTGGAAATAAGATTTGATAATTTGGAGGTCGAGTTGATGTCAAAATTTGGTAAAATTTATATGGTTAGACTCGTGGTCGAATGGGCGTTCGTATTTTGTAACCTTTGTCGGGTTCCTAGACGTGGGCCTCATAGGCTATTTTTGAGTGAAATTTCGAATTTTATGGGAAGAAATTAGTATTTTGGTATGGATTTAATTCCTATAATTTGTGTGGACTGAATCAAATTAATTGTGACTAGAATCGAACCGTTCAGAAGTTGATACGCTCAAAATGGAATTTCTGAAGCATTGTTTAGCTTGCTCGACATTGGATTTGGCTTGTTCGACGTAAGTAACTCTTCTAATCTTGGAGCTGAGGGTATGAACCCTGACTATACGTTTTATGTGTTTGGTGTTGAGGTGATGCACATGCTAGGTTATGGGCGTGTGGGCATGCACCGTGTGAACTGTGACTCCGTTATCTCTGTGGTACTGTGTAGTTACCTGAACTTATCTGTAATCATGAAATCTCTACGTACTAGAGTTATCGAGCTGTGATTCGTATTAGAAACCCTGTCTAGGCTACATGCTTATTATGTTGGGACTCACTGAGGTCATTACTGCTGTTGAGTTATTTGCTTACATTTCAATGTCATACTCAGTCATATTCATTTATTGCATATCATATCTCAGTTTCTGTTGTTATTTATTGATACATCATATCATCATTGTGGGCTAGTTCATGTCATTGTGAGCCCAAAAGACTCGAGAGGTTGATGACTGAGTGAGGCTGAGGGCCTGATTTTGAGATATTGATACTATAGCACGTGAGTTATCTGTGCAACACGTGAGTTGTCTGTGCGAATTGTAGCGCTTGGACTGAAAGAGCCCCTCCGGAGTCTGCACACACCCCTAGTGAGCGCAGTTGATTTATATTGAGGGATGGATCTTCCCTGGACATGGATCTTATCTGAAGCATTTATACCTGGGGAAGGATCTTCCCCACGGGCTAGATTGGCCCTACTCAGTACTGAGTGACTGATGGTGAGTTGATGTATATATTCCGAGATGGATCTTTCCGGGGCTAGATTGGCCATATACAGTACTGAGTGATTGAGCATGATGAGTGAAAAGTGTGAGACAGTGAGATTGAGTACTCTGAGAGTGTGAGTACATGAGTTCATCTCTGAGATACGTTGCATTGACATGCATACATGACATACATGCATAGAGATGTATTTTTCTCATGCTGTGCCATATCATGACATTCATGACTTCTCACACATATTGACATATGGGCATAGTGATGCATTTTACACTGGCTATCTGGAAAGAAAATGAAACATCTTATTTATTGTTGAAAGGATTTTTGGGAAAATTACTGTTTTCAAACTTACTCATATTTTTGGCAACTTCGGTAAACGATTTGGGTTTTCACTGATATACTTGAAAGGCAGAACTATTATCAGAAATCATAATTTAGCTGAGCATTTTATCTCTGAGTTACTTCTTTTATTCCTTGCTTTACGTTGTTATGGACTGTTGTTGGCTATTGGTGTTGGACCCGACCTTTGTTCCAGCTCGTCACTACTTTCAATCCTAGGTTAGGTTTGTTACTTATTGAGTACATGGGGTCGGTTGTAATCATACTACACTTCTGTACTTTGCGTGCAGATGTTGGATGCTGATGTTGCGGAGACTGACAGGAGCTGGATTTGAAGATGTACCTGCGTTCCGGTTGTAGCTGCCTCTTGTTCAAGGTAGTCTTAGATTTATAAAAATCTGTTTATGTACATTTCGAACAGATGATGTATTTATTTCATTTCAGCTTTGTAAATTCTAATCTTAGAAGCTCATGATTTGTATTACTAGTCCTTGGGGAGTGTATTAGAGTCAGGTAAATATTAATTTAATTGGATAGTTATTAATTGGCTTACCTGACGGGTTGGGTTAGGTGCCATCATGCTTAGGTGGATTTTGGGTCGTGACACATACATGGCATGGCTAGAGGCCCAGATTGAGGTTTTGGACCAGAGGTATGACTGATTCTGCCATACCCTCCACCTGACCGTATGGATAGCGAACATGAGTTAGTATCGCAGCATTACGCGACTTCTCATCGGTAATCCCATTTTTCGCGCTGGTGGTCGGTATATTCCATACGCCGAGAAGCATGAGGCACTAGTATGTTAATTGTTATACTTACTTATAACGTTACATTATTCTTCAGTAATTAATATTTTACATGTTATGTAGGCTATTGGCTTAAATCAGTTCTACCAGTTGGGACTGCAGATGCTGCAGCATACAGGCGAGGGAGCAACAACTTTGCATGTGTTTGGCCGTCGGGTTACTGATCTTGCTGCCGACATATTGAGACATGCCCGAGAGGATGGGCTCTTAGGATACGAGGCTGCTTATCTGCTGCCCAAGGAGTACCATCATGGGCCACCCGTAGAGCCTAAACGTGGTAGACATGGCAGGCGTGGCCAGAGAGGAAGGGGTGGCCCGTGAGGTCGTGGTGGTCGGCGAGGACGGGGTCCCCAACAGGGGGTGTTGAGGCACCCATGGAGGATATTAGAGATGATCAACCGGGAGAACACCCTGAGCCGCACGGTGCTCCTCATGATATGTCATCATTCATCCTTCAGCTGTCGCCATGGACTTCGCATGTGACCCCGTCTGCTCTATTGTTGATTGTGGGCACGGCCATTACGCGACAGGACTGGGATCAGTATTTTCCTGATCCCCCAGAGCTATCGACGTTTGTTGCTGATCGCCCGATACGAGGGGTGCATAGTGGGCGATAGCTGAGTTATGGCTCATCACCGAGGGATGCTGAGGATCTTTCACATACTTCATCTACTCCAGTGCACCTCGATGTTCTGACAGAGCATTGTGGCACTACCCAGGCACAGTTTTGTTTGTATTACTATTATTTCAATTTGTTTGTATGCTATTGATTAGTCAGTAATATCTAAAGTGTTTTTATTTTTTTAAAGATTCTGTCATCGCCCGTCACGGAGGCCACATTGTGCGATACTGACTTGCCAGAGACGGATGATTTTATTCAGGAGCCCAATGAGACCATGGTATGACCATTAAAAGTTTTTTGCTAACACGTACGTTAGTATTTTCTATTTCATATACTAAAATATCTTATTATTCTGTAGGTTACTGCTGGCCCAACGGCCGCTTCTACCGAGTCTGCCATCCATACTGACGATCATGCTGCAGCGCATCCTCCGATAAAGAGGCGACGTGATGAGAATGACCCCGATAGCGTAGCCGGGCGGGATGGGATGCGCCTCAGGCTAGCCAATGCTTTAAAGCATACATGTTGTGGGACTCATTGATATGTATTATTAGTTGTATATATGACATTAAATATATAATAGCAACATTATTTATGTTTTACATAATTTGCGCATGTATTTTTATTTCTTGGTTTATTTATTAGTTTAACATTAGAACACAAAAAAATGACAGCTTAACATAAATTTAAATTCGTTACCAATTAAAGATAATACATGACACGTACAACATAAAAATAAAATACTACACTAAACGCATCCATGTGTTTGTTTAGTCACTATCGCCCATTATTCTATGCTCCAACCACTTAAATTTCTCTTCCAACCTATTTTTTTTCTTCTTCTGCCTCTTTTAGTTTCTCCTTCACTACCGCAAGTTGTTCTTGTAGTTTCAAGATCTGCAGTTCGTATTCACCGGCCAGATTCCAAATGTTTAGCAAATATGATTTGTAGTATTCCTGGTTAATGGGTTCATCATACCATTCTTCAAAACTACATTGATTTTCATCCTACCAATGGGATTATAACACAAGACTATTACTTAACATGTTATATAAAAACTATTAACAAATATTTTTTCAAAAAATAATAACTTACAACTTGTTTACACATCCAACGTCTGCGCCCCAGATTGCAATTTGACCAATATGGCTTCAAAATAGCACGTTTGCCACAGTAACACCTTGGTACGTCATTGAGTCCAGTCATGTCTTAATACTCGAAAATGAAAAATTAATGGAAAGTTTTTCTATTCGTTTCGTTACAATGCAACTAATAACTAAACACGCGAGGTTTTTATAGGCAGTTAAGAGTGATTTTAGGTTACATAACGCATATTGGTGAGGAGCTATGTTTCGCGTGATAATGATTCTTTAGGGTACAAGTGGGTCCAGCTTTTTCAAGTCGACATCTTTTTCAGGTCAACATGACAATACACATAGCACATATTGGTGAGGTGCTATATTTCGCGTGATAATGATTCTTTAGGGTACAAGTGGGTCCAGCTTTTTTCGGTCGAGAACTTTTTCAGGTCGACATGACAATACACATAGCGCATATTGGTGAGGCGCTATGTTTCGCGTGATAATAATTCTTTAGGGTACAAGTGGGTCCAGCTTTTTTCGGTCGAGAACTTTTTCAGGTCGACATGACAATACACATAGCGCATATTGGTGAGGCGCTATGTTTCGCGTGATAATAATTCTTTAGGGTACAAGTGGGTCCAGCTTTTTTCGGTCGAGAACTTTTTCAGGTCGACATGACAATACACATAGCGCATATTGGTGAGGCGCTATGTTTCGCGTGATAATAATTCTTTAGGGTACAAGTGGGCCCAACTTTTTCAGGTCCATAGATTTTTCAGATCGACATGACAATATACATAGCGCATATTGGTGAGGCGCGATGTTTTACATGATAATGATTCTTTAGGGTACAAGTGGGTCCAGCTTTTTCAGGTCAACAACTTTTTTAGATCGACATGACAATACACATAGCGCATATTGGTGAGGCGCTACGTTTAATATACAAGTTTGTTCAGTTTAGTTCTTCTTTAGTTGAACCAAGAGATCAGTATTCAAAGACCATTTGAAGAACCATTACAATATCCATTTCAGAAATGCCACTAACATTTAATAAATGATTTAAGAAGAGGCAAAAAGGTAAAGGTAGTTCAAAAGATCCACATGGAACACATCATAACACAATTGATCCCTACCTTAAAAAAAAATATGCTAGGTTGCTATACAAATTTGGTTGATGACAAGTAGTATGGTGTTCTACGTCCCTTGGAAAATAAGCCTATCAATATAGACACTGATCTCAAAGTTGCAGGGCACATTATTGAGGGCAAAACGCATTCTACAAAGCCTGAAGGTATGCAAATTTGGGGTGAAAACTACAATGGGTTCCCCTTTACTCAAAACAATGTGATTATGAAGTACTATTTCACCGGCATGGGCTTGTTGTACCACAAGAACTGTCTGGAACCTTCCAAACAAACACACACAAAAATGAACCAGAAGTGATTCAGCATTTGACGAAGGAGATTCTAGAGATGGAAAATGTACTAGCCGTTCATCATGCAATGGATGATCTTAACTATCTAGAAGAAACGTAGGATCAGTATTGGGATTTATTAGAAAATGAAAAATTACATAGAGACAATGATTATCCTGTTTTCCCAACAGTTGTCGATTGGGAGGGACTACCTAAGTTTCTACCTTAGACGTTGGACATAGGAGTCCCATATTATTTTAGAAATCAAGCAAGAGGTCTTATTGATGATAGCGATGAAATACGAGAAATGTGTGTCAACTGGGGCCTAGATTACGATGCCCTCGGTCCTGAAAGGTGCGTACAAGATGTTGACGAAGAAGATGAAGACAATGACAATAAAATAGTGCCAGATAGTGACGATAATGACGAATAAAAATTGCTATTTATTTCTTGGGGTGTATGTTAAATTGTTGTATTGAGTCTTTAATGGTAAATATCAATTAGATTTAACCCTATTAGAAATATAATTTTATTTCATAAATTTTGCAAACTAAACATTTACAGACATTTAGTACAACGAAAATATTGGAAAAAAACACTACATTTATCCTTGATAATGGGGCACATTAGATGAACTGCCACCTGGAGCTGAATTACCACCGCTTCCCAAACCAGATGAAGGACATTTATGGCGGTCGTGTCCTGTTTGGGAATATATGCCACATTTACGCGCATAAATGGTATTACCAACATCCATTTGGTTCCGTGTCCGTGTTCTTTTTTGTACTTGCCGTTGATGCACATATTATTTGTTACGCACCATTTTAAATGGTTCCGACTGCCAATAATGCTCAGCACCCACTGGCTGCAATTATCCACTATAGGTGTTTAAGTATGCATCAACACTATATTCTTTATCAACGTACCTAGTTGCCGCAAAACCTGTATGTTGAAAGCACTTCATGGCATGTGAGCATAGCAAGTGATAGATTGACCATTTTTCACATGAGCATAATATTCTGGCTTCATTGACGGTGTGCGTATTATTCCCGCAGTTGTGATGCAGACAAGTGCGAACTTCAAAAATATTTCGCTCGCTGCAATGCTGCAAAAATGAATGCCACTGTGTTCGCTTCCTATATTTATCAAATCGTTTCATTAGATGTGGCATAAATTCAACACCTATTTCCATCAATGGCGATACGCCTCTAGATCTTTCAACAAACCTCTCTGCCATCTGCTTGAATGACATCCGCACCATGGTAGTGAAATGCAGTCCACGTGCAGACTTCAATAGCCCGTTGAAGACTCTAACACATTTATAGTCAAAATTCTCCATCTTCTACCACCATCCTTATGCAAAGTTCACTTGTCAAGCTCATGTCGCATCAACCAATAATAGGCTTCTGGGTCTTCCTGCCTAATCAATTCCATTCGTCTCCTGAATTTACACTCTTGGTGATCTGTTGTAACCATCCACATTAAATCATATAAGCCTTTGTTCGGATAAGCCCTCTGGAAGTTGGCCTTCAAGTGCCTAACACAGTAACGATGGTAGGCATACGGTTCCTGTCATGCACGCAAATTCTGTACATAACGTAAAATACCACGATGTCGTTAAGATATTAGACAAATACCTGAACGCTGTTTGACAACGTGCTCCTTCAAGTGGTTCAAAAACAATGTCCACGTCTCTTGACTTTTATTGGCACAAATAGCAAATGCTAGGGGAAATATACTTCAAATAGCATCTACTGCAACGGCGATCAACAACTTAATATCATATTTTTTATAGACATGAGTGCCGTCTATGGATATTACTGGCCGACAATGCACAAAACCATCAATAGCTGGGCCCAGAACACATATCTGAATATGTATTCTGATATTGCCGGACTCCGCTGAAGCTTCCATTCAACAACAGTCCCAGAGTTAAAGTGTTGCAATGCAGCCATGTACCTGGGTAGAGCGGTAAAGGATTTATCCCAATGACCATAAATAATTTCAAACGCACGTTTACGCCCGAGAAATGCCTTTCTTTTGGTAATGGTACATTCATATACATGATGGACAAATGTTATACACTTTTTGATCTTGTATCTTATGGACGCTTCACTGTGTGGAATCAAGACAAGAGAAATCAAGTCAACTTTCAAGTTAGAACGATTCCCACTGAATGTGTCTATTTCACAATTGTGGGTGCCAATGTATTTCCCCATAATCCACATATTTATTTTTAGCTTTCTCGCACGCAACATCCAATTACAACCTTGAAACCATCTATGACAAATAACCTTGTATACTTCCGGAGATGACTCATGAACCACGATCTCACGATACTCTTTTATGCTGTACATTTGCACCGCCCAGCTTAGGCGCGCTTTATTAGCAAAAAATATGCCCTTTGACAGCACCGTTGCTCTAGATTCATCCCACATTGCTGTTCGAATTTCGTCAAGATCCCTTGTGAGGGCATCCACATCTGACATACTTGGCAACTGATCAAGGTAGGGAATCGCCCTTGAATGAAACGGCACATGGGACTCGTACACTCTTGGTCTAATGGGAGGTGGATCATGCTCCCTCGTCAAATTATGTTCATCATTCTCGTCCTCATCATCATCACCCTCATCAGGGAAGGGTGCATCATCTCCAGACTCATCAGCATTATTGTTATAATCACTATCATCTTTCCGACTCTGCGCATCTGCCAAATCCTAATTAAATATGTAGTCTTCGGGCAATTGAGTAAGAACAAGACCTTCAAGTTGCTCGTTTTCACTGCACAACTAATAAAATAATGAATTTCTCAAATTCATCCAAACTTTACATAAAAAACTTTATCACTTAACTTACAAATCAAAATGTGTTGATATCCCATGATGCACATTATCCTATTGTTGATGACTCCCGGATGGACCACTATGATCCAACACACTAAAACTAGGCATATTCCAACTGTCCACTGGTTCATAACTTGTAAAATTCATATCTGGCCGGTATCCCCTGTGGAATATATGAGTTTTAATACACATTCAATACATAAAAATAAATATCGTAACATAAAGAAAAATTAAAGTTTACCACTCGACTTATAGATTATGTAAACTTGGGGATAAATTATATCCTCGCTCCTCATTCGCCCGTAGAGATAGTTTAGATCTGGCCAAACTCTTTCACTCGGAACACGTTCGGATAAAACGTTTCTAAAAAATCACCCGATGATTGAGGGATATCCCTATTTTGCGAAATCTCATTATTGCGAACGTCTTCAGCCTTGACATACATTTTCAATATTTTTATCACAAGAAATTTCCGGTGTTCATCCGGAGTCCTCAAAAAATCTGTCAGAGTTTCATCGTCTTCGATGTTAAACTCAACATAACCAGCAACGCCATGCAGAGTAACATAATAGGGATATCTTCCGATTGCTTTAATATTAACCGAACGTTTGCTCACACTGATTTTTTTACATAACAACGATATCAATCTATCATACTCCATTGTAAGTGGCAACTTAACATGTCCTTGTGGAGAACAACTATAGCGTACTGAGTTATTCTCCACCGAACCTCACCCCCAATATATTGAAACCCTAATTTTTCGCTCTTCGGACATTATGATAAAATGCAAAATAACATAACGAACAAATATTTCGGAAGATCTGATGGATCGTGAATGGATTTTTACCAAATTCTGAAACTCCTTAAATAAGAAAAAAATTAATCTGGGGGTACAATTATTTCATGTATAGCGCATGCATAATAAGCACTATATATGTAGCGCGTATACTGCATACGCTATACCCATATAAATTATTGGTGGGTCAGTAAAGTGCAGCTGAATTATTAGTGGGGCAGAAAAGTTCAAATATAGCGCGGTTATTCACCGCGCTATACCTTAACGGACAAACATGCCATTAAAGTATAGCGCGGTTATTCACCGCGCTATATATAAAATGGTAATCACTTTTTTCCCCACCTATTTTTATCGTTTGAGCCTAAAAGAACCACACTTTGGTTCCGGTTCCGTCGGACCCCAAGAGTAAAAACATATACTCCTATATAAGATATATTTTATGTGTATGTTTATCACTTAATTATAATTATATATATTCATTTTCTTTTTAATTTTTAATAATTAAGATTAATTGTTCAATTTGATATAAATACTGGAGTAACACATTTGAATAATATTTTATTGAAGTTTAAGATAAAGTATTTGGAAGTGTATTTACCGTTGTCACCTTAAGCCCTATTGACACTTGAAAAAAAACAATCTTTTTCTTTACAATTTAAAGGAGTAAGATGTGCTTAAACATGTACATAAACTTTTGAGTCGCGTGAAAAGTAAATAAAAATACTATCAATTCATGGAAGGCAAGAAGGAACTAGAAACATAAATATAATTAAAGTTGCTACTAAAAGAGTTGTCATTATAGATAATCAAAGCTTGCATATCAAAAATCTAATTTAATTCTTCTTTTCCTCTTAAGACTAATTAATGAGAGTTTAAATTATATATACCGAACATGTTGCCTAATTTAGGGGCAACGAATATCATTGTCATACATAGTGAAAGCGTTTTGTTATCCACACAATCAAGTATGATCATAAACAGTTTGAAAGAAGGCTTAATTCCCTCAAATATTTGTGCCTAAGACATTAAAATTCTTCATGCTACAAACCAAGTAACCAACACCTTCTTGATCAGATTGGAGCACAGAGACTAAAGAAAAGAACTTGAAACCTTATTATTTAGAGACCATTTCTTTACCAGAAGCAATAGGAGCATCTTTGCTATATACAACATTGCTTCCCTCTTCAATATTCTTCCACCCTCTGCCCCTTTCAAATTCTTTTGCAGTGTCATAAGAAGCATGAAGTCCAAAAAAGAAGTAATATACCAACAGAAATCCAGTCCAAGCACCAAACCTTATGAACGATTTCTTATCAATTGACCCTAAAAGGAAAATGTTAATAGCAATAGAGGCTGATGGCAACCATGGCACAAGTGGTACACCCCATAGCTTTGGATTACGAGCATGAGGTACAAAATACCAAAGTCCAATTGTTGCTAATAACCAAATTGGCACAGTAATGCAGTAACCAATCCATCCATGTTTACTTAGTCCCCAATAAGTAGCTGTAGCAATGGAGGATCCGAGAATAATCAAGAGAAACGCGATAAGCTTGTTGCGATTTGCATTTGTAGTTTCTCCGCTCACATAGTAACGTCGAACAAGGAGAGCAAGCGCCACAAGCATGAAAATGAAGAGGGTGGAGATTGAAAGGAGATTGGATAGAATATCGAGTTTCGTAAATAAGGCAATGATTGCAGTAGCACAAGACATGACGGCCGTGGCATTGACTGGTGTACCTGTAGGGACGGATCCAAAAAATCACTAAATTTCTAACAAATATTAAAATCTAAACCCATAATGGCGAAAGTGCATCGGATTTAATAATGAGAAGAGAAAGTTGAACCGATTCAATTTTGAATTCTGGATTCGCCTCTGTGTACCTGTCTTGGCATTTACTTGAGAAAACCATGGAGGCATCATGTGAGTTCTTGAAATATGAGTTAAATATCTAGATTGACCAACAGCACCAACTAGCAAAACTGATGTCATTCCTTTCAATGCCCCTGCAGCCACAATATATTGTGCCCAATTCCATCCCACAGATTTAAACGCCACAGAAAATGGAGCATGAATATCAATGTTCTGATATGGTTGCATGAGGCACAAAGTAATGGCTAGTAAACAGTACAAAAAAGTTGTGATCACCATAGAACCAATCAGTCCAATTGGAATATCTCTGCCAGGATTTTTAGTTTCCTCAGCCATAGTGGAAACAGCATCAAAACCAACATATGCAAAGAACAAAACTGCAGAAGCTTTGAAAATCCCACGAACGCCAAATGGTGCAAAAGGGGTGTAATTTTTGGTATCTGACTTTACTAGGCCACAGATGATGATGAAAAAGATCACGAAAATGTGAATGATTGTGGCGATATAGTTGAGGCGAGATGAACCTTTTGTACTATAAATTGCGATAAGACAGACGATGAGGCAAACACCAACAGCAATAGGATCTAGCTCATTGTATCCGTCTGCTAAACTATTCACCTTGATGAGGAATTTGTCGGAGTTGAAGTTTAGTAGAGTTGCAAAATAGGAAGTCCACGTACGAGCTACTGCAGCACCAGCAATCACATATTCAAGAAGTATATTACCAGCAGCAATGAAGGCAACAAAGTCACCTAACTCCACTCTCAAGTAGGCAAATGAACCACCTAAAACATCATTATTGGACTTCGTTACTGATACTTAAAGAAGAAATTTTAAAAGGATTTAACTTAGAGGTTAACTATTAACACTGACAATATAAAGAATAATAGTACATGTTACATAAGAGATAATTGGTAAGTGGTAACCTGTGATAAGGATTAGTTATCTAAAGATGTAACCCGCTATGACAGGTTAACATGCACGGATTTCAGAGGTGAATGGAGAGTATACCCGATGAATTTACTGAATTCAGTATTTTCGACAAAGAGTATTAGTATATATGAAAAAATCATTGAAATTTTGAACACATCATTTCAGAAGTATTAGCGGATTAAGTCATAAAACCTACATGTTGAATCCGTTAAATTTAAATCTTGAATTTACCTTCGACTGATTCTGTAACAATTCTTTACACTGATACTGCAAAATAATATAGAGTTACCTGCTACAGGAATCTCGACAGCAAACTCAGTATAGCAAAAAACAGAGAGCATTGCAGAGATCCCAGATACAGCATAGGATAAAACAACAGCAGGGCCAGCTTCTTGATTAGCTTCAAGACCTGTGAGAACAAATATTCCAGCTCCAATAACAGCTCCCATTCCAAACCATATCAAATCCCACCAAGTAAGTGTCTTCTTCATTTCGTTCTGGCTCCGCGACTTTGCTTGTAACTCTTCCCCATCTTCTGAACGTGTCAGGATCCTATCTATTAGCCTTGTTGGTGTTTGTATCAGCGCATTCGCGTAATTTCCCCAGCTTTTAAATGATTCCTCAGGCAGAAAATCGTCTTTTGTGCATGAACATACTCTTCTCCTTATTCCTACTTCTCCTCCTTCTGACTTTGTATGTTGATCACCCTCAGTCCCCATTCTTCACGCTAAATTTAAAAAGTTTTAACACAAAAGTGATAAAAGGAAAAGCAAATGCAACAATGGAAAAGCGGCACAAACATATTCAGAATTTAGCTTTAAGTGGTTTAGAATGAGTACGTTATCTTATTATATGAAAACATTTTATTTAGTTATTTCTTTATTTTGCATATGTACATACACTTATATATATAGTTTAAGTCGAAAGTAATTAGTTCATTTGAATACCCTAACTAATAATGTTAGTACGTAATGGCGGACTCGGAATTTTATACAAGCGGGTTCATTAAATACGACACCAATAATAAGAACGATATCAGATATAACAAGTGAGATTTGCTCAACTATATTTTTTCTCTTTTATTCACTACAACAAATGAAGTCATCATTTTTAAGTTGACGTTTTTAGCTTTACCAGTTGAGCAAGTTTTTTTTAATAAAAGTACTACAAATTCTATTTAAAATTTAATTTTAGAATAAATTATCTACTTACTTGAACAAATTTTGCTTTAACAAATTTAAAGATTTGTTAACTAATTTTATTTAACATATTTAAAAATATATTAAGCTCTAAAACATATAACCTTATTTAAATATTTTCCTCATTTGTAGAAATGATGTTATTTACCCAAAAAAAAATCAAAAGAAAGAGTATTAATTAAACTAAATTAATACAAATAATTGAAGAGAGCTTATAAGCTAAACTTACTCTGAATAAATTAACGCCGTCTGAAGTGAACTTAATTAGGATAATGCGGCCATACAAACATAATTAGTAATAGTCATAGTAACAAGAGCCATACAAACATAATTAATAATAGTCATAGTCACAAGAGCCATACAAATATAATTAGTAATAGTCATAGTCAAAAGACAAAAAAAGCAAGTGCTGCTATGAGGATTCCATCGCTGAACCATCCATAGCCTTTGAACCAGCTTGACCACCAAGCCACGAAGTGTGTTGTGTCAAGCGGATTCATTATGATTGAAATAACCTTATTGTTCCAGTATTAGATGATACATACATGTATACGCTATATATTTTTGAAGAAACGGGTTCATTTGAACCTTCTTTGATACACGTGGGTCTGCCCATGATAGTACGTTTGACGAAGTATAGCAAATACTTCTTGACGAAAGAGTAAAACCGTCCACATTGATAAATTTCGTAATATAATATTCATAAGTCCGTCAGAATGTTGTGACCGACCTCCTATTATGTTCTTTTCACCCGAGACATCATGTGTGAAATTTTTCCGAAGAACTTTGATTGAAAAAGAAACAGAATAATGAGGTCAAGATTAATTAAAGATTCGTTCAGTTGCTGGTAGAATCGGAATAAATGGTCGGAAAATTATATTTTGGAAACTGAAACAAGAAAATAAAATAAAAATGGGGGCAACATCATGTACCTATGAGAAATGGCTGGTTGAGACTCCCAAGAGAAATTCACAATGTAGTGTAGTACTATCTGCATAAAGTAGAAGGTAAGAGTGTGTTTCTTAACGATATTTTCTCTGAATTCATCGTCCGGCAAAAGATACTAAAACAGCAAGTAATAGATTCCAAAACAAGTCTTTTTCAAAATCATACATAAAGATAGATTTAATACAATAGACTTTTGGTTACTGTATGACAAAAATAAATTTTCAGCTAAATATTAGTAGTAGTAATATTTTTAACAATATTATTTATGAGTCCTTGATTGTTAAATATAATTGCATATATAACTAGAAATAGTTTCATAATCTAAGCAAAATAGGTCCTTAATCATCAATCGATATCAATGAACTTATTTAGTTGTTCTAGAAACGGCTATATAAACGAATTTCTACAACCTTACTAGCTTCACCTACCCTTAACTCTTTCCTTCACTGCACCTTCAAATTTCAGTACTTGCTATCTTTTTTACTTCCTAAAATGTCACATCTACTCACTTGCAAGTTGTTGCAGCCTCGAATGGTTAATAAAATTGGGCATGAGTGTTTGAGCGGTAAATATTTTTTTACCCTGTGTTTACCCGAAAAATGGATAGAGTTAAATTTATACGCAGTTCCGAGGATATGTGGCGTAACTTGATACAAAATGCAAGGATAAATAAAATGTAAATGTAGATTGGAGAGAATGCAATCTAGATAAGGTTATCCAGAACAGTGAACCTTAGGATTCGATAAATAGAATCAATATAAGAAGCTGGAAGAGCGATTCTTTATTGTAGAAGAATATAATACTTTTATTACAATGTAAGTCTTAGAAAAAACTTGTCCTACAGAAATGATAACCAAGCCCTTTTATAGTGGAGGGATTCGGCTCCAAGCATAATAAAATAAACATTCAGTGGGAGACCCATGATAAGTCAGCTTTTCCATAATTTTTGCGAAGATTTCCTCTAGTGGGATTGCAACAGCTTTTGTCTGCGAGCTCGATCTCGCTTAGAATCCTTGATTTTGGTTCGAGCTTGATTTCGGCTCGAACTTGTGATCTTGGTTCAAGCCCGATCCTGGTTCGAGCCCTCGAATTGATTCCAGGTCAATGTTGGTTGGTCTTTGGATTATCAGCACGATAGGTCTACCCTGCGTCATGGTTCGATTCTTGTTCGAGTTTGATTATGATATCGATCTCGACACGGACCAGCCTCCCCGGGTTCGAGGTTAGTTCGTCCCCCCTTCGGGATCTTACTTCGATACATCACCCTTCGAACCATACCGGATATGCCAAAGCTGAAATCTATTTCGACCGTATACAGATAGTCCCCTCGTTTCTCAGAAAGAATATGGCGAGAAACGATATGATTTTTAACAGCTCGATCGGATTATATCTTGTCGTTTCCATCGGGTTCGACCATGACGCATCTGGTAGCTGTCCCGTCGGTTTAGT
>AWOL01S0024899.1:72639-95380 GCA_000715115.1 Nicotiana otophora | reverse complement strand
TAGGCTTAATGGTCGAGTGAGTGTTTGCTCGAACTCGAAATAAAAATAGCCCGTAGGCTTGGTCGAGTGAATGATTCAAACTCGAATTAATGTAGCCCGTAGGCTTAATGGTCGAGTGAGTATTTGCTCGAACTCGAAATAAACAATAGCCCGTAGGCTTGGTCGAGTGAATGATTCGAACTCGAAGTAAAAAATAGCTCGTAGGCTTGGTCGAGTGAATGATTCGAACTCGAAGTAGTGTAGCCCATAGGCTTAATGGTCGAGTGAGTGTTTGCTCGAACTCGAAATAAAAATTGCCCGTAGGCTTAGTCGAGTGAATGATTCGAACTCGAAGTAATGTAGCCCGTAGGCATAATGGTCGAATTGTATCTTAATTCTGATTGCACAATAAATCTCAAAATAGAGGAGTTTTCATTGGATATAAGATGCCGATAAAAAAGAAAACTTTCTTCGCACGTTATTACACGCCTGGGTTCGGGCCAATCTATATGATCATGGTTCACTTCGACCATTTGGCTTTTACAGTTTTTTCTATTGGGACCCTGTTGCTGTGAAATAACTTTCTTGCGGGACCTCGGATATTGTCATAATTGATGCACAACCAATGGTTGCCTCATTAAAAACCTTGCCGAAAAACCCATTTAGGATAAAATCAGTCTAAGGGAAAAAGAGTGCAACACGTGCTTTCTAGCAAGAGATCCGTCCCTTGTTCGGACTTCTGCAGGGGTCAGTTTCGAGATATAAACGAATATGAAAAGATTGTACCTTAGCAATAGTACCATTTTAGATGTGATACATTCCAGCTGCTTGATAGCTGTTTGCCGTTTATAACGCTGATCCTGTATGACCCCTTTTCGATGTCCTTGAGTACCTGATATGGTCCTTCCCAATTCGGTCCTAGCTTCCCTTCATTCGGATTTCGAGTATTGATGGTAATTTTTCTCAACACTAAGTCCCCAGGCTTGAAATGGTGGATCTTGGTTCTTCGATTATAATATCTTTCGATTCGTTGCTTTTGGGCGGCTATTCGAACGAGAGCAACTTCTCATCTTTCGTCCGATAGTTCAAGGCTTGTATTCATAGCCTCATTATTTGATTCTTCCATCGCGAATCGAAATCTGGCACTGGGTTCACCAACCTCGACTGGTATTAATACTTCGGATCCATATACTAAGGAGAAAGGGGTCACCCCCGTACTGGATTTTGACGTTGTCCGATATGCCCAAAGGACTTCGGGCAGGATTTCTCTCCATCTCCCTTTAGTGTCGTTCAACCTCTTCTTTAAGTTTTGAATGACAGTTTTGTTTGTTGATTCGGCCTGCCCATTCCCATTGGGGTGGTATGGCATCGACAATATCCTTCTTATCTTGTGGTCTTCGAGGAATCTTGTTACTTTGTCGCCAACGAATTATTTTCCATTGTCACATACTATTTCGGTAGGTATCCCGAACCGGCATATGATATGATCCCAAATAAAGTCAATAACTTCTTTCTCTCTTATTTTCTCGAACGCCTGCGCTTCAATCCATTTAGAAAAATAGTCAGTCATAAACAAAATAAATTTGGCTTTACCTGGGGTCGATGGCAGAGGGCCGACGATATCCATTCCCCATTTCATGAATGGCCACGGGGATAGGACTGAGTGGAGTTGCTCTCCGGGCTGGTGGATCATCGGTGCGAACCTTTGACATTTGTCACATTTACGAACAAATTCCTTCGTATCTTTGCCCATATCGATTATCGGCTCCAGAGTGATTCCCACAAGTACCCTCATGCACTTCCCGCAGGACGTAATCGACATCCCCCGGACCCAAGCATACCGCCAGCGGTCCATCGAATGTTCTTCGGTACAGCGTTCCTTCCGAAGCCAATGTGAATCGAGCAGCTGTGGTCCGTAGGATTCTGGAATCTTTAGGATCCGATGGGAGTTTTCCGCTTTTCCAGTATTCAATATACTTGTTTCTCCAATCCCAGGTTAAGCTTGTAGAATTTATTTCGGCGTGACCTTTTTCGATTACCGTTCTCGAAAGTTAAACAACATTCCCCAAGCCCGTATCATCTACCTCGACCGACGACCCCAAATTCGCAAGCGCGTCGGCCTCATTATTCTGTTCCCGTGGTACATGCCGTAAAGTCCATTGTTTGAAATGGCGCAAAGTGATAAGCAGTTTATCTAAATACCTTTGCATTCTACCTTCTCGAACTTAGAAGGTTTTGTTTACTTGACTCACCACCAGCAAGGAGTCACAGTTGGCTTCAATGACTTCTGCTCCCAAGTTTCTAGCTATCTCGAGACTTGCAATCATGGCTTCATATTCGGCCTCGTTGTTAGTCAACCTGATAGTTTTAATAGATTGTCTAATAGTGCTACCCGTGGGTGGTTTCAAAACTATGGCCAGCCTGGACCCTTTTACTTTTGAAGCCTCGTCCGTAAAAAGGATCCATACCCCTGATGATGTACCTGATTTCAACAGTTCTTTTTCGACTTCGGGTACGAGGGCTGGTGTGAAATCGGCCACGAAGTCTACTAAAATTTGAGACTTGATGGCCGTGCGGGGTTGATATTCGATATCGTACCCACTGAGTTCGACGTCCCATTTGGCCAGTCGGCCTGATAACTCGGGTTTGTGAAAAATATTACGAAGCGGGTAAGTGAACAATACACATATGAGATGACATTGAAAGTACGACCTTAACTTTCTTGAGGCATTTATCACTGCAAGTGCCAATTTTTCTAGGAGCGGATATCTAGTTTCCACCTCTCCTAAGGTTCGACTTGTATAATAAACGGGGAATTGCGTACCTTGCTCTTCTCGAACTAGGACACCGCTTACGGCGACTTCCGATACTGCCAAGTACAAACAAAGTTTCTCATCTGTTTTTGGAGTGTGAAGTAGTGGTGCGCTTGATAGATATCGCTTTAGTCCTTCTAAAGCTTGTTGGCACTCCGGGGTCCAAGAAAAATCGTTCTTCTTTTTGAGTAGAGAGAAAAAATTATGACTTCGATCAGATGATCTTGAGATGAACCGGCTTAAGGCGGCAATCCGACCCGTTAGCCTTTGTACGACCTTCACGCTGTCCACAACGACGATGTCTTCGATAGCCTTGATTTTATTGGGGTTAATCTCTATTCTCCAATGTGACACCATGAAGCCGAGGAACTTTCCCGAACTGACCCCGAAAGCACATTTCTCAGGCTTGAGCTTCATGTTGTATTTCCTTAAAATCTCGAAAGTTTCCTGCAAATGAATTAAATGGTCCTCTGCGCACAGGGACTTAACTAATATGTCATCAATATAAACTTCCATTGATTTTCCTATTTGTTCTTCGAACATTTTATTTACTAGGCGTTGGTAAGTAGCCCCTGCGTTTTTTAGCCCGAAGGGCATCACATTATAACAATACGTTCCATATTTGGTGACAAATAAAGTCTTTTCCTGGTCCTCCAAGTTCATCTGGATTTGATTATACCCGGAATAGGCATCGAGAAAAGTGAGGATCTCGTGGCCGGCTGTGGCATCGATCATGCGATCGATATCAGGCAGTGGAAAGGAATCTTTGGAGCATGCTTTGTTCAAATCCTTATAGTCCACGCACATTCTAAGTTTGTCCCCTCTTTTAGGGACTACAACTACGTTGGCTAGCCATTCGGGATATTTCACCTCCCGAATGGACCCTACTTTGAGAAGCTTGGTTACCTCATCCTTTATGAATGTGTGCTTTCTATCGGACTGGGGTCTTCTCTTTTGCTTCACCGGTCTGAACCTGGGGTCCAAACTTAGCTGATGCGTCACTATGTCCGGCGGGATCCCTGTTATATCTAAATGGGACCAGGCAAAACAATCGATGTTATTGATAAGAAATTGAACTAGTTTCTTCCTGAGTTCAGGGCTCAACCCCGTTTCCAAGTATACCTTTCGCTCGGGCCAGTGCTCGATTAATATGACTTGCTCTAGCTCCTCAATCGTCGATTTTGTGGCATCAGAGTCATCGGGAATCACGAAAGATCGAGGGACCCTTTGATCACCATCCTCTTCAATTTTCTGGTTGTCTGGCTGGGTTGAAGCCGATGTCTGTGATTGCTATTTGGTGTCCCGTTCTCCTTCCGGGCCTGATCCTTTTATCGGTGAAAGTGAGGACACTGGTTTAGCTTCGTCGACGGCGAACATTTCTTTCGCGGCTGATTGTTCTCCGTACACTGTTTTGACACCTCCCGACGTCGGGAATTTGAGGGCCTGGTGTAGGGTCGAAGGCACATCTCTCATGTTGTGGATCCATGGCCTTCCGAAAAGGGTGTTATATCTCATATCGCCTTCGATCACGTGAAACTTTGTTTCCTGGATGGTTCCGGCCACGTTTATTGGTAGGACCATCTCACCTTTGGTGGTTTCGCATGCCATATTGAACCCGTTTAGGACCAGAGTTGCGGGTACGATCTGATCCTGTAGGCCGAGCTTCTCCACTACCTTCAATCGGATGATGTTGGCCGAGCTACCTGGATTGATCAACACACGCTTAATTTTAGTTTTATTCACGAGTACGGATATTACCAGTGCGTCGTTGTGAGGTTGGATGACCCCCTCTGCATCTTCATCATCAAAGGACAGAGTCCCCATGGGTGCGTAATCTTGAGTCCGAGATCGCTTTTCCCTCACCATCGATGTTTTAGTGCGTTTAAGCATTGGTCACTGAGAGGTATCGATGCCGCCGATGATCATGTGGCCATGGGTACCATGATATTCGCACGTTTGATTGGGATTTCTTCGGGCAGGATCGGTCTGCATTGGTCGAGGCCATTTAGTGTCTTTGATGCGTCCGATGGCCGACACGAGAGCGGATGAACCAATGCTGAAGTTATATTCTGATAATCGAGGTGCTTCTATAGGATCGGCATATTTATTGAAGCCGCTCTTACTCATAAGCCCCTGAGAATTTTGTCCTCGATCAATCCTTCGATTGTTTTGAACTGCGTTGCGTGCTGAACCGTTGTTCACCCGATTTGCGACGTATGGTTGATATCGGTCTCTGTTCGACCTTTGTTCTCTGTCGATCTGCTTTTGATTAATAATTGTCCTGTTCTGATGAACGGGTCCGTACGGGGCTCCCGATTGATCATCCTCGACCCTAATTTTCGATTAATATCGGTTGTGCACATCTGCCCAAGTTACCGCTGGATACTGGATCAAATTTTGTTTCAGCCGATGTGATGCTGTCGAACTTAGCTCGTTCAACCCTTGGGTGAAGGCTTGTACGGCCCAGTCGTCTGTGACCGGGGGTAATTCCATGCGTTCCATTTGAAATCGGGATACGAATTCCCTCAGCATTTCACCATGCCTTTTCTTTACTTTGAAGAGGTCTGATTTCCTCGTTGTAACCTTTATGGCACCAGCATGTGCCTTTACGAATGAATCTGCTAACATGGCAAAAGAATCGATGGAATTCGACGGTAAATTGTGGTACCAGATCATAGCTCCTTTCGAGAGGGTCTCCCCGAACTTTTTCAACAGTACGGATTCGATCTCATCATCTTCCAAATTGTTGCCTTTTATGGCACATGTGTAAAAGGTGACATGTTCGTTAGGATCGATCGTACCGTTATATTTGGGAATTTCGGGCATACAGAATTTTTTGGGGATTGGCTTCGGTGCCGCACTCGACGGAAAAGTCTTTTGTATGAATTTTTTCGAATCAAGCCCCTTTATCATTGGTGGAGCCCCGGGATTTGGTCGACCCTAGCATTGTACGTTTCCACCTTCTTGTCGTTGGCTTCGACTTGTTTTGTGAGTTCCTCGAGCAATTTAGTAATTCCGGGAGTAGTTCCCGATTCTTGCTCGTTAGATTTCACTATGGCAGGCTCTGTTCTGGGGGTGACTTCTCGAAGTAGATTGGAAACTGGCCTGCTTTGTGCGCGAGTTTGGCTCTGTATCTGAGCTATCGCTACTTGTTGGGCTTGCAGCATCTCGAAGATCATACGTAAGCTGACCCCGATTTTCCCTAGGTTTTGGGTGTCTCGGGCTACAGATCGAGTATCGCCGTGGATGTTTCTTTCCGGTTCGGAACGCTGGTTCGCCTCCAAAGCTATTTGTGAATTGACATCTAGTGATATTTCGACTCAAATTTCGGGTACTTCGATTCGAGCCTCGGGTGCCAAGTTGTTGGTTTCATCTTGAAGGCCGGCTTCGTAATCGATCGGTGAAACCATTCGATCGGTGGTTATTCGTAGCTGACCCTAAATTCAAGATGTTTTCGGAAATAAGTGCAAAGCATAATGGCGTGTTTTTTTAGATTTGTATCAAATGACCACTGTTATCCTCGGCCCCACGGTGGGCGCCAAACTGTTTACCCGAAAAATGAATAGAGTTGAATTTATACGCAGTTCCGAGGATATGTGGTGTAATTTGATACAAAATGTAAGGATAAATAAAATGTAAATGTAGATTGGAGAGAATGCGATCTAGATAAGGTTATCCAGAACAGTGAACCTTAGGATTCGACAAATAGAATCAATCTACGAAGTTGGAAGAGCGATTCTTTACTGTAGAAGAATATAATACTTTTATTACAATGTAAGTCTTAGAAAAAACTTGTCCTACAGAAATGATAACCAAGCCCTTTTATAGTGGAGGGATTCGGCTTCAAGCATAATAAAATAAACATTCAGTGGGAGACCCATGATAAGTCAGCTTTTCCATAATTTCTGCCAAGATTCCCTCTAGTGGGATTGCAACGGCTTTTGTCTGCGAGCTCGATCTCGCTTAGAATCCTCGATTTTGGTTCGAGCTTGATTTTGGCTCGAACTTGTGTTCTTGGTTCGAGCCCGATCCTGGTTCGAGCCCTCTAATGGATTCCAGATCAATGTTGGTTGGTCTTTGGATTATCAGCACGATAGGTCTACCCTGCGTCATGGTTCGATTCTTGTTCGAGTTTGATTATGATATCGATCTTGACAGGGACCGGCCTTCCCGGGTTCGAGGTTAGTTCGTCCCCCTTCGGAATCTTACTTCGATACATTACCCTTCGAACCATACCAGACATGCCAAGGCTGAAATCTATTTCGACCGTATACACCCTGATTAATATTTTTTTCACCTTATACTCCTACTTAGTAAGGATTTAACTGATTTATTTAATTTAAAATAAGTGTTTTGGCTTACATCCGAAATTGAGTAACTTTATCCTCAGCTTAGCTTTTGGTTTAATATTACCTGGCCATTAGAAAAAACTCTTGTTTTTATCTTTGATACAAAAGACCATAGTCAAAAGTTAAGGGGTAGATTTGGATATTTTTTCTTGAAAAATTTGTATACTGGAGTGACTAATTACTAACGTTAAAAGGCATGAATAGATAAAAAAATATAATAGTGAAACCCCTTTTGCTTATGTAAACAGGTTTAATCACACACATAGGCTATAAAATAATTTAAAATGACCTAATTACCAAAAAAATTCAAGTAAATACAAAGATATTATTCCTAAAAACAACTCAACAATACAATTGGCACAATTATGTTGCATATTAATTCAAAAATGCAAAAAACTAAAAATAAAAATAAAGCTTGAAAAGCAGATATGGGTGCTCCATTCTGCTCCCGTTTTACGTCTCTCAAAGTCACGCCCTTTATTCCCAGCTTAGCTCCGGCGATTCATTTAAGTTTCACAACTAATCTCCGTCCCTTTAACGGTGTCGTAACATCTAAAATGGAATCAACATCCATTTCTCCTTCCAACAACTCCAGCGCAACCACCACCGTCAGCGCCGTCGCTTCCGGCGGCGACACAACCACAACCGGTAACAATAGCGCAGAGGATAACTCCGTTTCCGACACAGTGGTTCAGTACGTTGTTCTAAGGAGAGACTTAATTGACACGTGGCCGTTAGGAAGCGTGGTTACGCAAGGCTGCCATGCCGCCGTCGCCGCCATTTGGTCCCACAAGGACGATGCCGTTACTCTTCAATATTGTAGCCCTTCCAATCTCGACTCAATGCACAAGGTAAGTTCATCTCATCCGTTGATGTTTTATTTACTAAGATTCGTCATTTCTCTTTTAGATTCACCACTCAACAGATCAATTAGTGCTATACGATGAATGTGTATAAAAAATATTTTTACAATCAGGTCATGTAACTGTTACTGCAGGTAGCTCTCTATAACAAATGCTGATTGAACGAGCAGTAATTTTTACACTGTTTCATCTTCACTAAAAGAATTCTATATTAATCTTCCACGAGTTATGTTTTGATAATTACTTGGAATGGAAGATATCTAATTTTTGTAATTCAGTTAGTAATTGCAGTTGAATTAGCAATTATTGAACTGCTATTGTATGATAATATGATGGTGTGGAATTCGAAACTAGTAGTATATGATTATAATTATAGTTGACTGTAATAACTGAGTGTGAAAGTGCATCTTTTAAGTGCTCAGTGAAGAATGTATCTTTTTTCTTTTTGTTGATAATGATGGTGTCCAGTTCAGTTTGCACACGTATCGATTATTCCACCGGGTGCCTGCTGCCTTCCACCAGCATAGGTACTGGGTAACTCTACCCACTATGGTTTAAACAAAATGGGAAGAAATCAGCTAGTTTCTTGTCTTTGGTGGAATTAGTCTCCAAGTTTCTTACCCACTTCAATGACTACTAGGCCACACCTCTAGATGCCTCTAGATGTAGTGAGGAGTGAATTTTTGATTTTCAATTTAGATACTAGGAGGCTGAGAATTTCATTGGTTGAATGGGTAGCAAACGAAATGGATGGATAAGGTTGATTGATGCGTTGTGTTATGTCAGGAAAAGACCAAAGTGAAAATTGCTTTTACACTTGTTACAGGTTGTGTGGTTGATGGTCTGGTGGAGCTCCTCTGTGAAATATTGTCTTAAGGTGTATCATAGTTTCAATTATCAGTTGTGGGAAGTTAAAAGAGCAAATTGTGCTTAGAGAAAAACAAAAGCCAGATTGATGCTCTTTTAGCTCCTTAACTGAATTAGTGTTTGCTTAGGTTAGTAGGTGAAGCATGAATTATGCAGAATTTTATATGGAAGTTTCCTGGTGCCTGCTTTGGAAAATTGAGGTCAATAAATGCCATTGGACATTTCTAAGGAGGTTCTAAATTCTAGCTTACTTGTGGTTAACTTATATTATGCAATGAGCTTATTTGTAAGCAACTTCCTTGTTCAGGAAATATTTTTCAGAATGACATCCACTTCTGTTCTACATCAATGCGTACCAACTTAGTTTAGTCCTTGGTATAGAGAAATTTAGGAAAGATAAAAGATTCAAAATATTATTGCAACTTTCTCTCTTGGCTATGTAGGTAACTCTTGAAGTGAAGGGTGAAGCCCACATATTGAACTTGGCAGAAAAGCTAAAAGCTGGGGGCATTGCTCATAAGCTGTGGATTGAACAACCAGAAAACATCCCAACTTGTCTTGCTACAAAACCTTATCCAAAATCTGTGGTATCTTTGTTTTTCAAGAAGCTAAAACTTTGTAAATGATGAATTTCAAGTGCCATCTGGTAATGTGACACTGACACAAGTAGTCTTAGTTTCAGTATATCTTTGCTAAGGTATTGAACATAGTTTTGCTAATGATGAGCTACACAGAGATCATATTCCTTTACCGAACCCTTTTGCATACGGTTCACCTGGATTTTATAACCTGGTGATTTTGGCCATGCAAACATTGGTCTTATCTTCAGCTATTTCTGAAGTCTTATTGATTTACTGTCATGATCTTTTGGTACTCTGTGCTGCCACTCTGCCATTCTGCTTATCCTCTTAATTATAGCCAAATGGTTCATGTTTGGCATGTCTCTCCATAAGTTGTAATGGCTTTGGTCAATCCACCAAACTAATGGAAAGTTGGGTTGGTTGAGGTATGTACATGAACTTACCACAACCTAGTTGGTTGAGGAACCTGGTAATTCAAATTCCTTTGCAAATTCTTTTGGGAAATCGGTCTGTGACATTTCGTTTTTTGGTTATCAAAGTTCTTTATCATCGAGTGAGCCATCCGGTCGCCTATCTGAAACAGCCTATGAAACAGCATCTCTACCTTCACAAGGTAGGAGTAAGGTCTGCATACACACTATCTTCCCCAGAACTCACTTTGTGGGATTATACTTTGGTGTTGTTGTAAAGTCCTTTATCATCGAGTGAGCCATCATAATTGGTTGCCTTTCGTACTGTCTCTACCACCGGTCGCCTTTCCTGAAATGTTAAAATTAAG
This sequence comes from Nicotiana otophora, assembly GCA_000715115.1. Lineage (NCBI taxonomy): Eukaryota > Viridiplantae > Streptophyta > Magnoliopsida > Solanales > Solanaceae > Nicotiana > Nicotiana otophora. Next base: position 85,150 of record AWOL01S0024899.1, on the reverse strand, counting down.
ATGCATCTTTTTTTAGATCAAAATGAAAATTCTTCACATCTTCTGAATTACTTTGTCATCCACTGAAATGGATATACTAGAGCAGCTTTGTGGCAGTTGCCATAAGCTGGTATATGTAGCCCTTATTTGACACTTTCTCTCCCACCCCTCCCTCCTTTATATTTTTAAGGTAAATTCTCCTTGTGAGTTATTACCTTTGAGAAGTTTAATCCTCGAAGTCTTGGGATACAAAAATCAGATAAAGTTCAATCAAATTGGCAATTATCCGTACAACATATAGCCATGATCCACAAATGAAGAAACTTGAGGAGAAAAGTTAGAAGGACGTGGACAATACGAATTGCATGGCTGGCACAATATGAATACTATAAAATAGTTAGTGAAGCTTAGCTATCAATTTTAAGTCTGTAAATAGGTAAAGTTGGACCATCCAATCATCTAATCAATCAAAACAACTATCAATCCAATCATTTCCATTTCAATTCCTCTCTCTCTCTCTCTCTCTATATATATATATATATATATATATGTCATATTACTTTTATATATTCCAAGCTTTCTTAGAACTTTTCTTACCATAAACTAGACTAGTGTTAGTTATTGTTAAGTCAAATTCTGTCACTAATTTTTAATACGTCACTTTCGCTACTGGGATTTCATAGTTGAGAAGTAGAATCTCCTTTATGTTAGTTTCTAATAACAATTGAGAATCGTTCAATGATATTTCAAGTTACCATTCGATCTGATTCATTACCATTTTGACCATCAACAGTCCTTTAAAAATAAATATCACTACCCACCAGAACTGTGGCAAATTCAAAGGGAAATATTACATGTGTACAAATCTTCAATTAATACACTAACCACCAGCATATTTTCCCACTGGTACTTCTATACAGAGCTGTTCAGAGAAAAGCTCTAAAGCAACACAAAAATAAAACCAGTACACATCCTATCTCTTTCATTTTTTTCTTGCTCTTTTTTTTTTTTCGTTTTCCAATTTCTTCTTTTGTCTTTGTGAAAGAATTGTATGTTCCTAGAATTTACTAATGGAAATAACCTTCTGACCAACCATTTTAGATGAATCAATTTTGGTGATGCATTCCCTATCAGCCAAACTGTAGCAGCATGTTTGATTTTCCACAAGCATGTCCAGTTCTAGCAAAAGTTATAATTTACACCCTGAAATTGAAATATTTCCAGAATATTGATCAGAAATCTGTGTACGATTGAACTGCACATGATAGATATATTTTTATGTCGCAAGCATCAATTCCCAACAGAAACACATGTTGATTTTAATTCAAATCAAGATGCATGATAAAAACATAAAATGATTTGATTATTATATTATTGTTGTTGTTCATGTTGTTGTTACTATGGATTTTATCATTATCATCGTTTTTGTTGGTATATGAACAAAAGATATAATACTGATTTGTTCATACAGCTACCAATAAATACATGTATACTCAAAAACAGAAATACTCACTTGGGCTCCTGCAAGGAGATGACAGTTTCAAAGGCACCAGCCAGTGCTCTCACTCTGTTCTTCCTTTGCTCTCGAAGCTTACTTGCAGTCTCTTCTATCACATCATTGGAGACCACAGATTCCTTCTTCCCTTGCACCACTTGACGTTGAGGTTTTGATGATGCCACAGTAGTACTAGTCTCCTGCACTGCTTCACCTTCCTTTCCTTGGTTTCTTCCTTTATCCTCTTCTTTTTCTTCTTGGTTCTCATCCACTGCTTTTACTGTGTTCTCTTCAAGATGAAGTTCATTAAGTTCATTGGTAATTTCTTCTGGTTCTTTAGGGTTGCTGGTGTTGGTTTCTTCAACTAGGTGTGCGTCTTCTGGTTCTTCCATCTTACTGATTTCTTGGTTTTCCACAACTATTTCAGCGTTGTTTTCATTTCTGTTATGCTCTTCTTGATCTTCAATGGCTGAATTGTTTTCTCCTGCATCAGTAGCAGCAGTTTCACTGTTGTTAATGATCACGTCACTTTCAGTATCAGTGACCAGCAATTCTTGATCTTCTTGCTCTGATAGTTCAGCTTGAGGAATAACATCCTCAGTTGCATGTGGAGAATCAGTTATTTTTGATTCTTTAGGTGTTGATTCATTATGATCTTCCTGATCATTTCTCGATTTAGACGTGTCATCTTGCCCAGTTTCAGCCTGAGGAATAACATCCTCAGCTGCATGTGAAGAATTAGTTATTGGATCTTTTGGTCTTGAACCATTATGACCATTCTGATCATTTCTCGATTTGTGCGTGTCATTATGACTAGTTCCGCTGGCCTCCTGTTTCTTGGAGATGGTGCCAGTGGCTGTAGTCTTCTTTATGGTCCCTGGTGTAGCATACATGCTGGTGCCACGTTGTTTACCGGTGGCTTCCTTAGTCATATGAGATGCTCTAGATAATTTATCCGAAAGGGGTTTTTGGGAAGTTGAACTAGACTTGCCCGAGAACGATGAGGATGACTGAAGAATTCTCTCTTTAGCAGTTTTTTGCAAAGCAGCAACAGGAGGCTTATCAAACGATCTTATTCGAGTTAGAGTAGGCTTATTGTGAATGTTGGGGTCATTGGATGAAGACATTGTAGGCTTGAGATAGTTAGGAACATTCTTGTTTGAGGTGGTTGAATCTGCTCGTTTCCGCACCGGAGAGTTTGTATTTGATGAATTGGGACTTCTCAGATGATGAGCAATTGGATGTGAAGGAGATGTCCCTCTCTTCTCCTTTCCTGGTGGAGCAGTGTCCTTTGCCCGAGTTGCCATTATATTCTTTGGCTTAACAAGATTTTGAACTTGTATTTTGCTGCAAAAGAGTAGTACTTAATAGGTTAGAGTCATAAAAAAGAATCATCAAATGGGCTCTTCGACACAGGCTCCTCATGCATTACATTTTTCTTTGTTTTCACTCTACTGTGTAAGTTTATTCATATTGTTGTCCCAAGTACGAATAAAGGAGGCTTGCGGTAAGTTGACAGTCGGCATAAAACTTGTCTGTTTATAATGAATTCTCACAATACTCTACTAGCTTGGATTGATGTCCTATTGTTGTATGTCAATGTTATTAGGTGTACTACTTCATACTCATAAGCTTTTTTGCTTGTTAGAAATCCCAAGACTTGACATTGAAATATACTGATTGCCACCTTTGTAACATTTGCTTAAATTTGATATTTTACCTCATGCTCTTTAAGTTCTAATCACCACTAATCTCGTAGCCCTTCTAAGCCTGGTAAATTCAAATAGATCATCAACAACGTCATAGAGAATGCGAATTTCTTCAATTTAATGCAGAAATATTAGATTGTTTCCTTATAATTATTCTGACCTTTATTACTAGAGAATACAACCAAAAAAAAACACCTCTACATAGTGCACAGATTAACAAAATGTATATGGTTCTATAATTTCCATCTCTTTCCAGCCAATTTACTATGTAGCTTAGACTAAGTAGCCCTTAACACAAAAAAATGCAAATAAATCAAACACAGAAAGGAGAGATATATACCGAAGAAAACTGAAAAATGAATAATGACAGTGGACCCTCTGGTAGAATATCTGCCGTCATCATCAGATTCAATGAAATGACAAATATACTACTCAAAATCTTTAGCCAAATTTCTACAATAATTGGAACTATCGATCAACTTCTCATGAACTTAGATCCCCAAAACAATCTTGTGCTCCTCAATTTTCCCCTTTTCTTATTAATATTCCCTTTTCTTTTCTTATCCTAAACCATATAATTCCCCTCCCCCTCCCCCACCAAGAAAAAAAAGAAAATGTATCTGCCAACCAAAAACTTTTTTGTAGAAATATGTTGCTCGTAATATACCGAGAAACAGCTACCAACCGCATAAGAACAATCTTTAAGGAATACTTCAAGAGAAATTATACATAATAAAAAATATTAATAAAAGGTTCATCTGGACAATCATGATTTAATACAATATCCTACATTCTTGAGATCATATTATTATGGAAACAGCAAAAATTCAACAAAAGAAATCAGTGGGAGGGAACAGAAAGATAAGGAGAAAGGAAATGGCACCTTATATCAAAGATTATGATCCATAACCTGCAGTAGTATATATAGGCGATTGTTAGGGAATAGAAACTAATGGATTTTTGTGAAGACAAGAGTTTATAAGTAGGAATGTAGAGAAAGAAAGTGAAGAATGGAGAGACGGTTTAATGAATTTGGAAAGAGTTATTTTTGGCAGTTTGGTTGTTATATTGTGTAACGCAAATTCTTGTCAACCCAAGGTTGTGGAAGCACATAAACACAAAGATGTGATTATCATTACAGCTCAGGAGAATATTAAATATTATTAATTTGGCAATTTCAGGAAGGAATATCTCTTTCCTTTTTTTTTTTCATTGAACTATATAAAAATAAAATTAGTTTGTTGGTATAGCTTCTTAATTGGTAATGGGAAGCACAACAAGGCATAGTGCTCTACCTGCACTTTCCCTCACTCCTTAATCTAATTTTATGCATTAGTTTGTCAACGACGATTGAGATGGTAAACATTGAATAACAAATAGTAATCTTTTTTAGTACTACCTTTCGAGCTGATTGGTAGTGTTATATATCTTGGACTTCTTCTCCTTACAATTTCGACTTTATAAAAACTGTATTATCTACTAATTACGAAAGTGACGGGGAACATAAAAAATTTATCATAAACTTTACGTCTATTCTAGATTTAACCTAGCTATTAAAATAATGAGTGCACAATGAATGAGACAACTGATGCAATTTTTCGTTTCTATGGTTCCTTTTTTCTTGTTTGGTCTTTGCACTGCACATTGTAAAAGAAAACTAATCGATCTTTAAAGTTAATTTAGATGCTAATTAATTAACCTTTTCTGAAAATAGAACTATAGAATTTAAAAGCTAAAAAAACTCAATATCACAAGTAAAGATAGCTAGCCCAAAAAAGGGCAAATGTAGGCGTTTGGACATGATTTGATTGAAATTTGAAAACCTAGTTGAAGCTAGCGTTTGGCAATAGATTCCCAAATTTATTTTGAAAAATCTGTTTTGGGTGAAGTTTGGCTTGAAGATGAAAATATGTTTGGACATAAGTTTTCAAAACATATTTCCCAAATTTATTTTGGAAAAACATATGTATCATTAGGAATTTGGCCCAAAACTAGCTATTGAGCTGATTTTGGAATTTGGGATTTGGATTTGGGATTTTGCCAAAATATAGGCAAAATCTATGGCCAAACGGGTTCGAAGTTTGTGACCGAAAACTTGAAAAAATTTGAAAAACTTCTAAAATTTGTTTTTAAAGCTTCAAATTATATATTTTAAGTTTGAAGTTGAAATAATGATTATTTCTAAATATTATTTAATAGTATTAAAAATATTCCAAATCCACTAAAGTAATTAAACTTCCCTTGCAACTTCGTACCATTTTTAAAAATGAGAAGATGAAGGGTTACTCGTGTATAAACTAGGAGATATGGTATCTAAAATCAAAGAAGGAGATTATAAATTTGCGATTATTTTGTTATTGCATTAAATTTCCAATATGACAATTTTGGTGTTTAAAATAATTAAATATTATATGATAAATATTATAAAATAATAAAAGAAGAAGAAGAGTATTGCAGAGAAAAGTAGAGAAATATGATTCTTATGGGTTTGGGATGAATTACAATAGAATAGAACTCCGGAAAAAATGACTTAGCTACAAAGTAACAAACCCTAAAATCTCTAAAAGATAGACATTCAGCATAAATAAAATATTATTTATAACACCCACCTTCAATGTCTATTCAACAGATAATGTGCCTAACCTTAACTAAAATAAAACCTAGTGGGAAAAATTCTAGTGAAGGAAAAATAGTACACATATCTAACAATACGTCTTTTGGTTGCCTCGTTAAAACCTTGCAAGGAAAACCTAGTGACAAAACCTTGTAAGGAAAAAAGTACAACGTGTATTAACTCCCCCTGATGAGACAATCAATTCATATCTTTGAGCCTTCGCATTTCAATCTTGTGCACCATCTTCAAAAGATCGTTAGTAGAGATTTGATAAACAATCAATCATATTAACTTGAATAATATGTTGCACCTTGAAATCATCTTTCTTGATAGATATGTAATGTCTTTATATAATATTATGGAATGGGCTTTTCAAAATCTCCATAGAGATAAAAATTTTCGCTATCACATTATTATGCTAATAGTTATAGCAAGATACATATGTACACAAACTACACTTAGGATGTGGTACTTTAGGCACAAGAATTTTATATGCTTTAAGCGATTTAAATCCTTTAGGGATTGTCATATAAGTTACGTCACATAAGACATATAAATAGATTTTAGATACACATCAAGTTTTCATGTCATACTAGACATATAAGATAGATAAAAGTGATTGCACACATCATTGATTTTATACTTTCAAGTGTTTGAACTGCAGGTCCAAAACTACATGCCTTTCATGTGAAACCAATTCTATTCGAATTGTGTCTCTTCCATTTGACCAATATTTTTGTGTCTGTATTTGAAAGACTTAAGATCCCCATCTATACTTAGCACTATCATATATGTCGTCGGCGAACATTTTATATGGTTTTCTACCTCTTTTTTTCTTCATAAAGACATAATATAGAGATCTCTTCATTCATATTTTCAGGTACTGAACCCCTCATGAGATTTTATGAAGTGTTATGTCATGTGATCTTCTAGATCATTTGCCTCTTTATTATGATCATTTTGATCATTTTCTCATTTTCTTTATCAAGAATTTTATTTGAAATTGATTTGTCTATACGCTTTAAGCGTATTATTAACTTTATCCTTCTAGAATTTATTCTAATAGGAGAATTTGCAGTGAGAATATAGTTAATTTCTTTTGGTCAACAAATGCGTCAAAATATATTGCAGGTGAAGTATCATTTTATGAACTTCAAGTTCATATTATCTTATTCGAGGATCCAGATGTACGAATGATAATTCATTCCAAGTAACTTTTTCTCAACTTTTTATCCTGTCTCCCCCGCATGTTAGAAAAACTAACTTGCTTCCTCAACTTTGAAAATTCACCTTTGTGTGTTATGGTGTTAATCAAAATATACACATCACATTAATAATAATAAGATGGAATTATCTGGTTCCTGACCTTGAACCACTTGTGAGGGGAGAATGTAATATACTTTCATATATAACGTATATCAAACTACTATAGATAACTTTGTTCTCATAAACAATAGTTTAGCTATTAAGTGGATGCACTCAATAAATTATTTTGCTAAACTAACTGTGATGTAAACCAACTTATCAAGATAAACTGTCTTGAATAGAAAAGCTAAAACTTATGCTCTAAATTAAATTATTAAGCAAGTTACCTTGCAGACACCAGGTTGCGGGTTAATAATAATCACACATATAACCATCTCATAGATGCATATTATGTGGTATACATTGCAGGTGAATGAGCTTACATTCACCTTTGATAATTCCAGCATTCATGGGGTTCAATCCCAGTTTTAGTTGGCCTACTAATTAATGAGAACAAGCAACATAGGAGAATTAGTAAAGAAATTTCTAGTTATTTAATACCCATGTGAATTCTCTTTTATTTTTGCACATCATGCTTAAATTAATATGGCTAAACTAATTATGCCAACTGGATAATGTCACGATCCAAAATCCACTGGTGGTCGTGATGACGCCTAACACCGATGTCAGGCAAGCCAACAATGATTAGTCAATTTAATTACTCATTCTAGTACCTTAAAATCATAATTTCTATTAATGAAATAGTGTGAAATAGAATTTACACGAACTACAATAGTGAATAATTCGTAGGAACCCCCAAAACCCGGTGTCGCAAGTGCGTGAGCATCAACTAGGAAATATAATAAAATACAATATCTGTCTAGAATACAAGTTAGACAGGAAAATATAAAAAACTCTGATGGAGACTTTATAGGCTGCGGATCGTAACATGAAATGCAGCTCACGGTAAAGTTCTCGAAATGGCCGCACCTCTGCGCCCAAAGACCATCGGACATATACGTGCCTGCACAAAAAGTGCAGCAAGTGTAGTATGAGTACGTAAATCAACGCGTACCCATTAAGTATCTAGCCTAACCCTAGAGAAGTAATGATGAGGGATCGACATCGATACTTACTAGTGGTCCAATAAGACAGATACAATATAAGTAAACAAATGTGAATAAGAGGAAATAAACGAAGTAACAAACATAACACGAGGTACAATCTTCCTCTCAGCAATAACTCAAACTCTCAGCTAGTAGCTACCTCCTCAATCGGAGTATATATAATGGACCTTATCAGATAGGTCGTCACAGTTCAATCAGAAAAAGCTCACAGATATGATGGCTTCTTGCCAATTATTACGCACGATTGCATAAGAGTATTTTATAGAAATGCCGAGGCGTACGACCCGATCCATCATAACATTTTCAAACTATAGATACATATATTTTATTGCCGAGGCGAACGTCCCGCTCCCATGAGAGCGTGGTACATAAATCCTGCCGAGGCGTACGACCCGATCCATCATAGTGTGCGCACTGCTGAGGATCGAACGACACGAACCATAGATATATCTATCCTACCGAGGCGAAGACCCGATCCCATTAGAATAAGAAGTTTTGACAGGTCCTTGACCCCACTCACGAATAGTCGTATGAGTTATAGATTTTAAGGGAACCTTTCGATGTGAACTCATAACACAGGAGAATTTTGTAAGGTGAATACAATTAATCTGCGACTTATCATGAAGCCCGTTGAATCTCTACGATAGCAAGTCACTCACTCTACACAAGTCTAGTCTCAAGTCGCAACATAATATGAAGGAATTTAATAGGCAAGAGACAACTCAAATAGTACAGTTATAGCATGGCAAAAACCTAAGTCTACCCGGACATCATGAATCTAGTTACGCACAGACTCTCGTCACCTGGTGCGTACGTAGCTCCCACGACAAGTAACACATAACAAATACATCACCTAGGTGTGGTTTCCGACTCACAGAGTTAGACATGAGACTTACCTCGCTCCGAAGGTCCATAAATGGCTCCAACGCCCCTCAAACGCCTCAAATCAAAGCCCGTCGATCCAAAACTATTCAGACAAATGTGAAAACCAATCAAAATATACTCTAATATCCATAATTGATCAATTTATATTAATTCCCAACTCTGCTCAAAAAGTCCATAAAAATCAACCTTCGGGCTCACGTTCTAGGATTCCAAAAATTTTCGAAGATAAACTTTACCCATAACACCACGAACTCAAATATATAACTTATCCCAAATCCTATGTCCAATTTCATTGTTAAAATCCAAAAATACCAATTCTAGGTTTTCTACCAAAATCCCACAATTGCTACTAATTTTCATGCTCTAATCCACATATAAATCATGTATTTAACTTGTAATAGGTGGGAATCACTTAACTTATGTTGCTTGATGAAAATATCCCCTTGAAGCTCTCCAAAATCTCCCCAACCAAGTGAAAATAAAAAACAATGGGCCAAATCCCGTTTTTATAAAAACATCTCTACCAAGACGATCTTCCGCTTATGCGGCCTTTTAGCCGCTTCTGCGGCTCCGCAGCTGCGAACTTTCCCATCGCAGGTGCAACTTTCCATTTATCCCAGCCAAGTCTGCTTCTGCGGATAAAAACCCGCTCTTGCGGTCACGCTTCCCCGGTGCCCTGACCGCTCCTGCGGTCTCGCTTCTGCGGGTGTTTGACCGCTCTTGCGGTCCAACGCCAAAGGCCTAGCCCCGCTTATGCGATGCCTTCTCCGCGTCTGCAGATGCGCATCTGCGCCCCCAACTCTGCATCTGCATCCCTTCACCCAGCTAGCCCAGTACCGCATTTGCGACCCTCTTGGTCGCTTCTGCGGCTCCGCACCTGCGGCCAAAACCTCGTAGGTGCGGTTACACTAGATGTGCTGCCACCAACAAATTCATAAGGCCAAATTCAATCGGTTAACCATCCGAAATCCACCCGAGGCCCCTCGAAACCTTTACCAAATATACAAACACGTCCCAAAATATAATACGAACTTAGTCGAGCCTTTAAATCACATCAAACAATGCTAAAACACGAATCGCACATCGATTCAAGAATAATGAACTTTAAAACTTCATACTTCTACATACAACGCCGAAACCTATCAAATCAAGTTTGATTGACCTCAAATTTTTCAGACAAGTCCTAATTGACATTCCGGACCTACTCCAACTTCCGGAATCGGAATCCGGCCCCGATATATAAAAGTCCACTCCCGGTCAAACTTTCCAAAAATCATCCAATTTCCAACTTTCGTCGATTGACACCAAAATAATCTACGGACCTCTAAATCAACATTCGGACACGCTCCTAAGACCAAAATCATTATATAAACCCGTTTGAACCTTCAAATCCCGATTCTGATATCGTTTACTCACAAGTCAAACCTTAGTAAATTCTTTCAACTTAAAGCTTTCGAAAATGGAATTTTCTTTCCAAACCAATCTCGAACTTCCCGAAATTCAATTTCGACTACACGTACAAGTCATAATACCTGAAGTGAAGCTACTCAAGGTCTCAAACCGCCGAATGACGCGCGGATCTCAAAACGACCGGTCGGGTCGTTACATTCTCCACCACTTAAACATATGTTCGTCCTCGAACGTGCCAAGGATTGGTCCAGAGTTGTCCAAAATCACTGTCTAACACCTTGTGCACATACCCGTGACACCACAACCCAGTTGAACACATTATCCTGATCCAGACTGAAGATCCTCTTTTTATTTAGTCGAAAAGCCTTAGAACCGAATTCCAACCTCCGAGTTTCTCTACAAAACCCGATTCTAACATACGAACACCGTATCAATCACTACACATTGTACCAAAATATGATCGTACACCTTTGCTTAATTCACACCATGTAGCGCATAAGTTGGTTGCCCATAATAACATCCTCCGACCACAAGAGGTGGAATTTCACTAATCTGGTGCCCGCAATATATCTCATGACGCATATAAATCCTGTTCCAAATCTCGCAATACTGTCATGATGAAAGAGACATGTAGAAACTCATAACCACCTACCGAATCAATAATTCATGGAGTCTCTCCTCCTGACAAGAACCATTACCTCATTCTGAACTAAATAACGATATTTGCCTTTTAACATACCTTATATGAATTTGATTGCGCAAATTTCAGGCCCAATAATCTCGTCTCACCTAATACAAACTGCTCAGGCAATAAGCTGCTTCAAACACTGACTCAGATCTAATATGACGCCATCAATGCGCCGACAAGCTACAACTCAAATACGATACATAAGGAGAAATGAACTTTGGAAAAGAATTATCCAGCCCGCGTAACGAATAAAATGGTCGAACAGATGTTATGAATCCTTCTCAGAGGATGAGAAACAAAATATGCAGGAATAGATATAGGGAACCATACTCAACATACCGTTGCGGTGTGTAACCCGATCCAAATAAGATGGTTGGTTTGATTTTGGATGAGTTCGAGTTGAATTCAGAATACTTAGTTTCATAATAGTGGCCTAAGGTGGTCAAGTTTGACTCGAGTCAAACCTTTGAGTAAACGAGCTCAAAATCGAGAATTGAAGGTTACAATAGATCCGTATGATGATTTTGGACTTGGGCGTATGTTTGAATTGAGTTTCGGATGGACCGAGAGCGTTTCGACGCTCATTGTTGAACGTTGGCATCTTGAAGGTTTTGGAACTTTCTAAGTTTGATTGGAAGTAGACTTTGGTGTTATCGATGTTCTTTGAGATTCCGAGCCTTGGAATAGGTCCTTTTAGTGATTTGTGACTTGTGCGTAAAATTTGGCGTCATTTCGAGTTGTCTAAGTATGATTCATCGCGTTCAGAATTAGTTAAAAGAATTCAGAAGCCCGTATTTATTAGTTTTAAATATAGCAGTCAAAATTCTATTGTTCTAATCTCAAATAAAGATAGCGAATAAATATTTTATTTTGAAAGCAAAGAGGAGTGTGGCGGTCGTGCAAGCAAGCAGAGTCGAATATATTAGATGATCTTGCTGCACTCCGATCCATTCCCTTAATATAATAGTCTGTATACGTCAATTTCTATGTAGCAAGAAGCCCTATGAACCCCCTCTCATAGGTGACTGGGAAGGGAAAACGTTGATTAATTTGGCGTTGAGGTGCGATTCTTGGTCTCGATGTTATCTTACATGTTTTGAGACTTCGAGTAGGTCCGTAGTATGTGTATGGACTCGTTGGTACATTTAGACAGGGTTTCGGGTGATTTGGGTGAATTTCGGATCACCCGGAGCAAGGTTGTAGTTGGCAGAATTTACTAGTGACTAGTGTGAATCGCGATCGCGGAGATGGTCTCGTGATTGCAGAGTGCTGTGCGAGGCTCGAGAGGTTTTGTGCTACGGGATCGCGAATTAGGCATTGCAGTCGTGGTCCTTTGACTTGGTAGTGCTTTTCCTTCGC